>WBNM01023833.1:249812-313042 GCA_013399055.1 Ramphastos sulfuratus
GCGCAGTTATTGCCCCTAAGATAATCTGCTCCATCACTTTCCCTGGCACTGAGGTCAGGCTGACAGGGCTGTAGTTTCCAGGTTCCTCCATCCGACCCTTCTTGTGGATGGGGATCACATTGGCCAGTTTCCAGTGTCTGGGACCTCTCCAGTGAGCCAGGACTGGTGGAAAATGCTGGAGAGCGGCTTGGCCAGCTCATCTGCCAGCTCTCTCAGCACCCTAGGATGGATCCCATCCAGTCCCATGGACTTGTGGGTGTCCAAGTGGCTCAGCAGGTCCCGAACTAATTCCTCATGGACTTCCAGGGCAACACACTGCTCTCCGACCCCATCACCCAGCTCAAGAGGCCACTTGTCCTGAACTCCTCCTGGTGGCTTTTCAGGACTTAAAGGGGCCAATTAGAAAGCTGCAGACAGACTTTTTGAGCAGGGCCTGTTGTGACAGGACAAGTGGTGATGGGTTTAAAATTAAAAAAGGGAAAATTTACACTAGATAGAATGAAAACATTTTTTAGATTGAGACACTGGCCCAGGTTGTTGAGAGAGGTGATATATGCCACATCCCTGGAAATGCTCCATGTCAGGTTATTCTGAGCTGTGAGCAACCTGATACAGTTGCAGACGTCCCTGCTGATTGCAGAGGGAAAGCATTTGATGAGTTTTAAAGGTCTTTTGTAACCCAAACCATTCCATGACTCTAAATCACTAACTAACTCAGAATGTACGAAAGAGACCAAACCTGGAATCACAGGCAGGGTCTCTGTCACCAGCACTAATCTCAGGACATCAGGGGATACTGAGAACTCCTTAGGGTAGCTGGTCTGCTCTGCACATTGCCCTGCTGAATCTTCATATGTACTGCTACTTTATTTAAAGCTACAATGAACACTAGTATTATTATTATGAATGTTACAAATACACCTTCAGTTATCACTTAGCATTTTGCCACAGATACTTGTGCCTTTGACTTGAGTGACTCTTCAGATGCCTGTGCATTTATGAAAAACTCACCAGGAGCCAGCAACGGTCGCCTGCAGCCCAGAGGGCTTAGCTGCATCAAAATAAGTGTGACAAACAGGACAAAGGAGGTAATTCTGCCCCTCTGTTCTTCTCTGCTGAGACCCCACCTGGAGCACTGTGTCCAGTTCTGGGGCCCCCAGCAAAAGAAGTTCTGGAGCGGGTCCAGAGGAGGCAACGAAGATGATCAGAGGGCTGGAGCAGCTCCCCAGTGGGAGAGAAAGTTGGGGCTGTTCAGCCTGGAGAACAGAAGGCTCCGGGGAGACCTTACAGCAATCTTCCAGTACCTAAAAGAGCTACAGGAAAGCTGGGAAGGGACTCTTTACAAGAGCTTGTAGTGATAGAATGAGAAAGAATGGGAGCTTAAGAAGGGCAGATTTAGACTGGATTTTAGGAAGAAATTCTTTACAGTGAGGGTGGACAACCCTCACTATGAAACACTGTGAACCTTCTGTGAAACACAGAAACAGGTTGTCCAGGGTTGTGAATGTCCTGTCCCTGGAAGTGTTCAAGGCCAGGCTGGATGAGGCCTTGAGCAACCTGGTCTAGCAGAAGGCATCCCTGACTTGGAACTAGATGATCTTTAAGGCCCCTTCCAACCCAAGTCGTTCTAGTATTCCATGATTTTATTAGTGGTCTCCCACATTTGCACAGAGTAGATGACTTCTCCTGTGGCAGCAGCTAGTGTAAGTATGGAGCCTTGAGGTTGAGATGGGTATGTCAGCAATCTATGCCTACTGCCAGGAGACTGCACAGCCTCATGGTAATGGGCGAGCAGCAGAAACGGGTGGGAGCTGCAGATGGGCGTCTGTAGCCACAACCCCCCATCCAAGTGGTGCGCAGCAGATGGCCATCCACTGCTGACTTCAACACCCAGGCAGACACCAGTCCTTATGGCTACCAAGTGATATGCAGCAGTTTCTGTGATGAAAAAATTCCTGTGTATACACACACAAAGAACTAGTGCTTTCCTTTCACTTAAACCAGAATTCACATAAGGAGAAATTTAATTACAGGTGTTTTCTTTAATGGCTGCATTTGTCTTTTGGTTTTTCGCTTGTGTTCACATCAAATGAATAAAAGTTCATTCTGCTTGGCTTAGCAAGCATTCATTGCAAAAGGAAAAGCTCTGAAACAAAAGAAACAGCAGAGCTCTAACCACACACTAGACTCACCTGTGAGCAACCACACACCCAGCACAAGCCCACAATTCTGAATCCCCAAATCCTACAGCTATTTTTGTCACATAAACTGAAAACGAACCTCAGCCAAGTCTAGTGGTAATTAAAACTGAGGAGGGGACGTTGAAGGGTGGTGTGTAGTCACAAGCTGCAGGTTCTGTAGTGACAGGATAAGGGGGTGATGGGTTTAAACTGAAAGAGGAAGGTTCAGACTGGAGAGAAGGAAGAAACTGAGTACACAGAAACACTGACTCAGGTTGCCCAGAATGGGGTAGATGCCCCACCCCTGGAAATATCCCAGGCAAAGTTGGGGGCAGGGGCTGACCTACCTGATCTAGTTACAGATGTCCCTGCTGCCTGCAGCAGGGGCAGACTAGATGACCTTTAAAAATCCTTTCTAACCCAAACCATTCTGTGATCTTAAAAAACATAGGCATTTTACGTGGCTGGACATTACAAAACCTTTCTGCTTGAAGAGCTGGTGGCTAGTGGCATCTGTCATTATATGCTGTCCTCAGCTAAGGAGAGAATCTGATGCAGAACATAAGAGATGGTTAATGTACTCTATAAGTCACATTCTGATTAAAAAAATATGATATTCTAATTTTCTGCACATATAGTTAGGAGGCAGGAAATAAGTAAAAATGTTACTTGGAGGCTTTGGGGGAAAAATGTGCAATCTTAAAAAAAGTGACCAACTCTAAAAGTAAATTCATTTTTCCATTGGCTTAAAACAGACCAAAACGAATCATTAAGAGTATAAAAATGAAACTGAATTTTACCACTAGCAGGCATTCATACACCAAAGTCATTGAGTAATAACAGACATAGAGCAAGTCCACTCACACAGGGCTCAAAATTTACTATTTCAATTAACAGTGAGTCCCTTAATGGATAATAATCTTCAGTTCTCAGAGACTGAAATAAAAAAAAAATTTAAAAAAAAAAAAATCCAACCGACGTAACAGCAGTTCCTTTGCACTCATCTGAGAGGAAGATTAAAAAAAAACACTGTAAAAAGAAATTCAAGACAGCCCCATCTTGCAACCCAGTAGAACATTTACTGCTTTTTATGAATAAGGGAAATACTCTGCAATGTCACTGAGCTTTTATTTGTTCAACCCCATGTCCTGTGGAGTACTAGGTCCAATTCTGGGCTCCTCAGTTCAAGAGAGATAGGGAACTACTGGGGAGAGTCCAGCTGAGGCTATGAAGATGCTAAGGGGCCTGGAGCATCTCTGTGAGGAGGAAAGGCTGAGAGACTGAGTGCTGTTTAGCCTGGAGAAGAGTAGCCTGAGAGGGGATCTTCTCAATGCTGATCAAAGGGTCGGGGGCAAGAGAATGGAGCCACTCTTTTCAGTAGTGTCCAAGAACAGAACAAGGGGCACATACTGGAAATCGGGAGGTTCCATCTGAACAGGAGGAAAAACTTCTTTGCTGTGAGGGTGATGGAGCCTTGGAGCAGGCTGACCAGAGAGGTTGTGGAGTCTCCTTCTCAGGACAGATCACAAACTCACCTTGACACTGTGATCCTGGGCAACCTGCTCTGGGTGCCCCCACTTTAGTAGGGATGTTGGACTGGATGATCCCAAGATATCCCTTCCAACCTCCAGCATGCTGGGATTCTGTAAATCACGCACTTAGTCTTGTATACAATGCCATGCTGCATTAGGCACAGCGTCTTACCTCCATTAAATTTGCTGGCCTACAAGACAGCTCCTGTTCTTTGGTGTCCTGCCAATACCTCCGCTGTCAAATACACTGCATGCCAACACAAGTGGCAACATGAAACTCCAGAGAAATTCGTGCTGTTTGGGATCCACAGGCCAGCTGCGCAACAGCAGACAGTAAGAATGGTGGACATAAACCAAAAGGAGAAAGTAGACATCTTAGCAGGACCATTACTCAGTAAGAGGTACTGAAACTGAGTCAATGTATTCCCACCACCAGTGTCCTCAGGATCATCCACCACTCTCTTTCCCAACAGTATGTCAGTGTGATGGTTTGGGAGTTACCCACCCCAACACACAATGAAAATCACCCAGACTAGACTCAGATGGCTGGAAGTTAGGAATGAAGCTCTATTTACAGCTTAGCACAATTTACAAGCAGATATATACACAATATACACAAATATTTACAGAAATATACAAGTTAAAGGTAATACAGAAACACAAAACCCCTCCCAGAAATCAGGAGTCCCCAGGAGGGGCTCCCAACCATCCTTCCACCTTCTTTCCACCCCTCTACCTTATCCCAGGGTCTGCCTTATGTGCAAGGTGAATTTGGAGGATTGGCAAAGGGGGTTAGAAGCAGAATGATTAGCAGAAGTCCAGAAGACACACCAACTCCAACAGAGAGAGAGACTCTCTGTCTTATCTATGTTTGTGTTCTTGTTTTTACACATCTCAGCAAGCCTATGAGTGAAGTAGACATCACCATTGTTTTCTCTTCACAGCCTATAATCTAATTTTTTCATTAAAATATTCCAATTAGCCTCAAACCAGCATGCAGTGTCACGGCAAGTCTACGATTTCTTTCATCCAGGTTCAAGAAGCAAAGGCTCATCCACCTAACTTCATCCTCACTCAGCTACAATTTATTATTTTGTTGCTGCTGTCACTTTGCCTTTTGTGCATTTGTCCATTTGTCTGCCTTCAAACACCAGAGTACAAACCAGCTCTGCTGTGAATCAGGAAACTAACACAAGTGGTGATTATTTTGCCATTAACACCAGTTATTGAAGTGGTTTGTGAGAGAAAGAGAGAAGGTTTAAGGAACAAAAAAGAGAAGCAACCAGAGATCAGAAGAAACACTGCTCCTAAGTGGGATATTAACATTTCCACCTGGAAAAGATGACAGGAAGAATCATTAAGCAAAATCACTGCCATTCACAACTGGAATATTTATAACCTTTCTGACTGATCTTTAATATCTCAGAGTTGTAGAAAAACATCAAAATGGAGACTAAATTATTTCCTTTCTCTTCTCCCCTGCCCTTAGCTAGTAATGCTGCTCAGCATGACTCAAACAGCTAATCTGGCTGAATCCAGCCTGACACCAGCTCACCCATTAGAAGAGCAGTGTGCAGAAAGAGCCAGACACCTCTTGCTGCCACTCACAAGAACCTAGGGTGTCACTGGTATTGGGGGGTGACTAGTCCAAGACCCAGCTTTAGGATACAACACCACCACCCCTGGTTACAGCCTGCAGCTAGAGAGCAGGTTGCGTCCTCATTGTTCTGACAGGCACATTTCTTGCATTGCCACCCATAAAATGAAAGGCAACACAAAGCCCAGCACCCTGCATCACAGCCTACAGAAAACAACCTCTCACTCAGAAAGCTTTTACTCATTTGATCATTTCTGCCCCCTCAATTACACACCTTGAGACAGTAATGGGAAGCACACATGTGCCCTTACACAATTTCCTTTCCAGCAGCAATTGCCTTTTGGTTTTATTTCCCTGTGTCTCATTTCCTCCTGCTCACATTTCCAGCCTTATGCCATCAGCTGTTTCTTTTCTTCACATTTCATCTCCAGCTCTCCACCTTGCCATCTCCTTTAATACATTTATGAACATACTATTCCTGCTCTCAGCACCCTTTCTCTGTTTACTGATACCAGCTCTTGACCCAGAAACAACACACTCAGGCTCTGCTCCTATCCCAAAACAAAGAATTAGCCACCCTCACCTGCAAAGCAGTGCTAAGAGAGGGCCCATGCCATTCAGATTGCTTTGGGTTGGAAGGGACCTTCAAAGGTCATCTTGTCCAACCCCCCCTGCAGTCAGCAGGGACACCTTTAACTACGTCAGAGCCACATCGAGTTTGAGCTTGAATGTCTCCACGAACAGGGTCTCAAGCACATCCCTGGGCAACCTATTCCAGTATTTCACCACTCTCATTGTAAAGAGCCTGCTCCTGATGTTCAACCTAAATCTACCCTGATCCAGCTTCTGGATCCATTCCAGCAGGTCTGTCTTTCTTGAGTTGAGGGTCCCTTCCTGTGCTGGGAATCATGGTGGCCAATCATTACTCTGAATTTCTTTTTCAACAGTAATTTTTGTCCATGCTAAACCGAAAGTGCCAGCACACTCCAGTCTGTACAAGGTAGGTGAGGACAGTAGAAAAAGGTGAGGGTCAGTTGAGGCTGGGGGACAGCTAAAAGTTAGATGTGCAAGGGAGCTCTGCACCTTCTAAAGAGGGCAATCAGAAAGCCAGAAAGACACACTTTCAGCTTACTTTGTCCTTTTGCAAGTCTGTGATTATAGCTTTAAAGGTAATGTAAAGCCACAAGAATCCTTCTTCTATGGCATTTAACAGTATTAAAAACCATTGTGCCTCTAAACAGAAGCTAAATCCTAGACTGACTAAGCTCAACAGTGAAATTCTCCATGACTTCAGCAGTACCTAGTTTTGGCCTCAAGGTATTGAATGCAAGCTCACACAGGGGCTAAACCTAATCTGCACTGGTATTTACATAATTTCCCTATATGTAAACAAATTAACATAGCCACAATATTTGATTGTACTTCTGTCTTCCATGACCAATGAGTCAGAATTGCTTGTTTATAGTTATTAGCAACATAAACCTGCAATCATTCAGCACTGCTTTCACCCTGCAGAAACAAGGAGAAAACAGCTACAGCAGCCATCAGGAAATGGCAATGGACATCCCAGCCCTAGAATTCAACTGGGAGCATTGACACTTGGCATAGACAACAAGAGAAAACACTCTTCTTCAAAACTGTGAACTTGAAAATAGTATTTGGAAAGCCAATCTGTTATGAGAACAGAATTCAGTTGGTGAGGTTCAAGCTGACCTAAGGATTTAGATAAATAATCCAGGTTTCACTCTATTTAAAAAAATAAAAATTAAAAAAAAAAGAACAATTTGAAGGTGAGAAAAATGGACCTGGGTTTATCTTCCTGACAATATAACACAGGACAAGATCAGAGCCCTGCCACGCTTTGTGCCACAAAGATACCACTGCAGCTGCAAAGAGCCTGAAAAAGCAACTCAAGCAGCAGCAGTTTCACAACTGGAAAAGGTCTCAGGGAAAAGACATGGTCTGCCAGCTCCCACCCTGTGCACCATTCACTCTACCATGCCATTTTTCTCCTATTCCAGCAACACCTGGAAGCATGTACTTTTTTTCCTCTTTACCACATGCTCTGAAGCTGTTTTTTTGATGCTTGCTTGTTCTCCTTTATATTTCTTCCCAATATTCCCTAGAACTTTTGTTGCACCCACTCATTCCATCCAAGACTTTCTGGTCTAGATCTACAGCAAAGCAGAAAATGGGATAAAATCCAGGGGAATCACTAAAAGCAGCTGCATGCAGCACCAAGAGTATACCCCTAAATTTTCAGGTGAGTGCGATGAACACAGCACCACTGCAATTCTCATCACTTTTAAACTCTGTCCTAGAGATTTAGTGACTAACCAAATGCTCAAACCTACCAGACATGTTAGCTAATGACCAGGTAAGAATGATGAACTAGAGACTGGCAAACCAACTGGCAATGCCTACCACCAAAAGGCATACATTACCTTAGGGGTGAAAGTCA
The DNA here is from genome assembly GCA_013399055.1 of Ramphastos sulfuratus. Lineage (NCBI taxonomy): Eukaryota > Metazoa > Chordata > Aves > Piciformes > Ramphastidae > Ramphastos > Ramphastos sulfuratus. The sequence continues at coordinate 257,583 of WBNM01023833.1, forward strand.
CTCCCATCTTCTCTTTTCCCGTCTCCTCTTTGACATTCAAACTGAGATACAAAACTAGTTGTGCAGTCTGATGACACAGAAAGGTCCCTGCATCTTCTCCAGCACAGTTTTTTTTCTCTTCGACATTGAGACCAGATCGGCAAACCTCAGCTCAGTTTGCACTTGGGAGACACCTTAGAGATACCAAACCTAACTCATGGTTTGACCTAACTAGCACAAAAGCAGCAGACTATAAAGCTCACCTTTTATTTTTTTTTCTGCACACCCAAACCACATTTATTATTTTCAGATCAATGAAACCATTTCAATAGAAAGCACAATTCAGGTATGTTCATGAGACATTGCAGGAGCTAGCAGGGGAAAATATGGAAAATCAGAGGTAGGAAAAGGAGAAACAGGAAATTAAACACCCAAAAAGCAGAGAGATGACCAGTTTACTCATAAAGAGTATCTACCTGCAAACAGGACAGTGCAATTCACCAGGTAGCAACTATCAAAATGAAACCAAAAAGTCCTCAGGGCTACCTCCACTCTAATTGTGTCTTATTCTGGAGGTTATTCAGTCACAACCAAGATCAAAAGTGGCTAATCTCACAAGCTCCAAAAATCCACAGCAAAATTTTTGGTGTAGCTTCCTTGCAAGGTTAATTTACCTGGGGTCTTCTATTCCACCTCTGCCTCTCACAAGCACTGCATTAAAACTTATGAGAGACCATGTCACAGGAAGTGGCTAACACTGATTCTGGCCAACAACAGCCTTCTATGTGCCTCTCTAAAGCATAGTCAATGCAAAAGTGCCCCAGAAATGAGTTTTCTACTGCACTTGGCTTAAGGCTAAAAAATACAGGAACACAACAATTATCCTGGTATTCACCCTTCACTAAAAAGATAAGAGCAAGAACAGCAAGTGGGTTCTTCATGTGCTTTCCCAGGATAGCAGGAAGCAGGAGGCATCATCATTAAGATGCTATTCTCCTTTGACATCAGTAGGATCATTCCCAAATCTAAAAGTGGTTTATTTCAAAATCAGGTGTTTATACTGGTGGCTTTTTGTACCTTGGGGTTTCTTTTGGAGGGAGGGCAGGGGGAGAAAGCCAGCAGTAGAATAACTACTTGTCTTACTCATATTAATAACAGGAGCACAGAAATTCCTTCTTGTGTACTGCAAGCCAACATAAACCATAGAAAAGAAAAAAAAAAAGGAAAAAAAAAAAAAAAAAGAGTCCTCGACCTGTTGCGTTTAACGTATGTCCTTGGTGAACTTCACCTTCTCTGCAGTCTCCCCTGGCCCCATGCTGCTGCCCAACCTGTTCTGCCTACAGAAGAAAGCCAGGGCAGGGCCTTGAAGGGCTTGGACCAATTTTTCACCCAGCAGCACGAGCACTATGTGCTGATTCTGCCACATTTCACTATTGCCTCAACCTGAGCGGCCTTCAGAAGATCAAGGCCCGCAGGCTTTGCACAGCCCATCTGCCCTGACTCAACAGGAACGCCATCCAAATCCCAACGCTGGCGTGCACCCCGGGATCTCTGCTCGCAGCCCCACACGGGCCAACCTGGCCAGCAGTCAAAGCATGGCTACGTGTCTGTTTACACCCTCTGCAGCTGATGGGTGGGAAGGGAGCTGGGAGGGACCCAGCAGGCAAAGCTGGGGCGCGCACATCCTTAACTACCACTTTGGGAGCAGCTGAATCAGCGCCGGGTGGATGGCTATTTACTGCTGACACAGACCTGCAATAAATCACCACCTTTCTGGAGCAACAAGGAAGTTGCAGGGGTGACTGAGTCATCTTCCATCCTGTCGCCATTCCAGGAGTAAAGCCATGTACGTCCCCTCGGCTTTGGGCTGCGCCTGTAGCCCAAAAATAGCTTTTAAGCCAAATCCTGCAGTCATCATTCAAAGCTGAAACACTTTATTTACACTCAGCAAGAATCCATGTATGTTTTTGACACTGCTTGGAGTAACCAGTGCTTAAATTATTTGCTTAACAAAGGAGTCTATTTAACAACAAGAGTTACACTGAGCACACAATGTTTTCTGACCCACATAGAAGGTAATAATTTGCATTTTATGGAAGCACTTTGCATAGACAATCCAACTTAATGGCCAACAGCACGCTGGAGAAAAATTAATAATTGAAAAGCAGTCGTCAGCACTGTTACTTGTGTTACAGGTAACTCACAAACCTCATTAAATTGTAGTATTAAATTCCTAATGACCTTCTGGAAAGCTCTTCACATCGAGAGTCTTTTTTTAAGGCATCAGTTCACAGAATGACAAGCAACTGTGGAGGAAGTACATGACAGCTAGCCGGAGTCTGTGGGAGAAGCCAGGCAAAAAACCCTGTCACAAAGATGTCAGCCTGATCCCTTTTTGGCTGTAGAAGTGGCTTTGACTTCATGAATCTCCCCTCTCCACAGCCAATCACTTAACTGAGCTTCTCTCTCTCACCAATTGCTGCCCTAATGACAGACTAATCCTACTTCATCCAGTCCCCTCACGTCTAAGAAGTTCCAGCTTTTTCCCTCTCAAATCACTGGCTTCCAGACTATTTCTGTTGCAGCACCTAAGCATTTGCTGTAGATGAACAGAGACTCAAGGACTATCACAGAAGTGTAAAGGCAAATAAAAATTAGATTTCAAAGCCTGGGATTTTCATAGTTGTAGGGAAATGAGGTTCCCAGAATCCTACCACAGCTCAGTCAAGTGCATAATTTTCCATTATGTCTCTAAAAATCCCCAAATAAACGTACAACTAAACGTAGCTTCACAAGGCTGAGCATTTATTATTCACCTAAATGGTGTCACTAAGCCTGAGGCCTCTTACTCCATTATAATTTTTTTAGGAAATAGTACCACTCTTGCCTATATGTCAAAGATGCAGAATGCTGGTTGTAGGAAAATCCACCTCAGAGTCATCTCCAGTCGTTGGGGAAAGGCCAAACCCTCCATTCCCAGCTGACAATCCCCATCATCTGCCCATTAGTGTTGCGTCACTCGGGGCCGGTCTGTCAGGCTGATGGAGTCGGTCTGTTTGTGCTGGGGATGGCAACCACTCCGTGCTGCTGACGTCTTTGCTCAGGGCTGTGCTGCGGCCTCCGGTACACAATCTGCTCCAGAACACGCAGAATGGCTGTTGCCATTTCAAAAGCTTTCCTGGCATCTTTCTGCCGACTGAACAGGAAGATGTGGGGCAGCCAGGGGCTGATTTATCTCTCTCTGAATGCCTGTGGGTTTAATTCCCACAGCTCTTCCAAACAAAACAGTTTTCATTGTGATACCAAAGGCAAACTCCCCTAAACCAAATTTGTTCGGTGGTTAATTAGTATCCTCTGCTGCAATGTTTGAGACAAAAGAAAGAAGCACTCCCCTCCTCCCACAAGCATCGAGACTTTTTAATCTCAAAGACAGACCTTATCTGACTTGACCAAAGCAGAACGGACACAGCTTCCTTTTACTTTTTCTTTTTTTTTTTTTTTTAAAAAAAAAAAATAAAAAAAAGAGGAAAACCAGAAATTCTCTAAGAGCTTGTTCATTGGGAGGTTTTGATTTGCATCTCAGTAGCACTAGTCAGACACTTCAATTACAGGCTTCTACACCTGAAAGAGAGGTAGTAATTTAAAAATGTAAATCAGAAGGAAAAAACAACTATGTCCAGAAGAACGCTGAATAATAGAAATAACAAAGACTGTTAGAAAACCCCAGTTGGCTTTTCTTTCACCTGCTAATAAAACGAGTCCCTGAAGTACTCATAGGAGTCTCTCCTCTGTGTGTTTCTGTGGTGGGTGAAAGGGAGAACCACCAGATCTGCTCCCCTGGGTTCAGTTGGGCTTATTCAGCAGCTTCAGTTCCGCTAGTTCAGATTCCTGCAAAAATAAAGGCTCAGAAGAGAAAGCAGAGCCTCTGGGCATCCACCAGACCACAGCTACTGTGCATACATAACAAGCACAACGGCGCTGGAAGAAAAGGAACGGTAGCCTGTCCTCCAGCGTCACATGGCTGACCACCATCAGCAGTCCAAACCGCAGCTTTAAACATCCCACTTCAGCAGACATCCTGCTGCCGAAGGCAGCTTCCTAAGGATGGAGTACTCTGGAAATCCATCTATGACAAAAGACCAAACTCTGCACATTTTGTCAGAACATTTATTGCACAACTCCTTTAAGATGCAGCTGAGATGAGCAGGCCTGTAGACAAAATTAAGCAGCAGGATCCAAACTGGGTTTTGTCAGAGCAGAGAAACATCTTAGTCATCTCTCAAAGTTGAATGTGAAATAAGCTTGCAGCCCGTTAGCAACATTTGTTTTGTTTCACCAGCTCATTCTTAGAACAGAGTAATTTCAGATAAAAAGACCTTTAGGATCATCAAGTCCAAATATTATTTAATTCACCAAGTCTGATGCTAAACCATGTCCCTCAGCACCACATCTTTTTAAACATCTCCAAAGATGGGGATTCAACCACCTCACCTCCCAGGAGAGCCCGTTTCAGTGTTTGAGAACCCTTTCAGTGAAGAAATTTCTTCTAATGTCTTCTTGTTACTACAGAGAAGAGACCGACCCCCACACGTCACTACAATCTCATTTCAAGGACCTTCTCAAGAGTGAGAAGGTCTCCCCCCAGCCTCCTTTTCTCCAGACTAGACAATTCCAGTTTCCTCAGCCACTCCTCACCAGACCTATCATCCAGACCCTTCACCAGCTTTGTTGCCTTTCTCTCGACCTCAATGTCCTTCTTGGAGTGAGTGGCACAAAACCAAACAGTTCTCAAGGTGTGGCTTCACCAGTGCTGAGTACATGGCAATAATCATTGCCCTGGTCCTGCTGATCACACTTTGCTGATACAGGCCAGGACACTTTTTGCCTTCTTGGCCACCTGGGCATGCACTGGTTCACATTCAGCCAGTGACCAACACACCCAAGTCCTCTACTGGATAGCTTTCCCTAAGCAAAGTGTTCATGGGGTTGTTGTGCTCCAAGTGCAGCATGTGGCATCTGGCCTTGTTGAAACTCACACAACTGGCCTCAGCCCACAGATCCAGCCTGTCCAGGTCCCTCTGTAGAGCCTTCCCCAGCAGAGCAGTAATCCCTCCCAGCTTAATGTCATCTGCAGATTTATCAAGGGTGCATTCAATCCCCTCATCCAGACCACTGATAAAATATGGAAGACTAAGATTCTTCCCTTAGACTGTTTCCTAGTGAAGACATGCAAGTACCCAATATTCAGAACTTCAATGAATAGTGACTTAAAAGGAACTCTCCAAACACGAAAGTGATTTTCACCAAGCCTGTTTCCCCAGGAATGGCACACCAACAGCAGCACATCACCTAGAAACCTGGGAGCTTCACAGAAGATGCTGCTGCCACCAGAAGAAAAATAAAGAGAGCAGTTTGGTCCTTCCTGTCTGTCTCCCTGCTAAAACAACCTCCCTGCCTGGTATTCTAAATTGCACAGGCTCCACAAATCTAGTTAGCCACGACTCTAGAACATAGAGGTCTGTCTGCCAAACATGAGTAATTACATTAAAGTTGCTTTGCTTTTATCAATAAAAAAAATGGGATGGGATGAGACAATAATCCTAAAGAAGAGCAGTCTAAAAGGTGAGTCCCTTCACACAACCAAATCACAAACTGCCTTTGTGTGGATAAGCTCTCCATAGGGCAGCTTGCATAAACTTTTCCTTGTTTATTACAAAAGCACAAGTTCCTCAAGGTCCTTTGATGTCCTGACGTACGAAATAATTCCAGCTATGTATCATTTGATGGAGTCAAGGCAGTGAAGCTATGGTATTTATAGGTATGTTTAGGGCTAGGATTTTGGTTAGCAACAGCATAGTTACAGCCTCAACGCCTTACACACATTTGGGAAAATACCCACCTGAATACAGAGATGCTGGGAATTTTTTCTTATTAAATATCTATTTCAAGTGAACTTGCTTTTTATCTTTTTCCAAACTCAATGGATAAAGACTGTGGCTTTCTGTTAGACAGACAGAAGACAAACTGAGGCCACACTATAGTAAGAGGCAAAACCCTGCTCTCAGAAATGTTCACAGATTCACAGAATATTGGGGGTTGGAAGGAACCTCTGAAGATCAACATCCACACTAGAGCAGGGTCTCCTAGAGTAAATCACACCAGAATATGTCCAGGTGGGTTTTGAATGCCTCCAGAGATGGTAGACTCCACAACCTCCCTGGGCAACCTGTTCCAGTGTTCTGTCAATCCTCAAAGTGAAGATTCTTTTCTCCTTATGTTTATGTGGAACTTCCTGGGTTCCAGTTTGTGTCCACTGCCCCTTGTCCACTCCCCTGACAACTGCCCTTTAGATATTTCACAGGTTTGGGGTTTTTTTTTAAATAAGCAATAGCATTTCCTTCTCAAAGTGAGGCCCGTTTTACTCAGCAAATGCCTCATGTTAAGAGATGAATCTCTGCAAACAACTCAAAACACAGATAGACAGTGCTCCACAGAGGAGATTCCTTGATTCAGATATCAAGAGCTCGTAATGGTTTAAAAATCTATTTCTCCAAGCCTCTAAGCTAGAGCCCTGCCTAAAGGCTGTTCAGGACTGGATGAACACTCCAGTTAAATCACTTGCCACCGGCATCTCTTCATTCCAGAATTAGTTTCCTTTGAAGGATGCGACAGCAGACATGCAGGCAAGGGGATGCTGTTGGGTGAATACTCTGTTGCAGAGATGCGTATGCATGCACTGTGGTTGTGTATGGCATCATTATGTAAGTGTCTCTATTTTTAAAACGAACAGAAAAAAACATTTGTCTGGTCACTCTGTACTATTATCCCACCCATAAACCAGTAAGCTAAATTCCACCGACTTTAATCATAACCTTACAGGCTTAAGTGTGGAATAACAATAGAAATGACACAATGAGGATTTTCTGTTTGCTTTTAAAACACCTAAATTTTACCCATTTTTATCATCAGGATTTCAGAAACTGACATAATAATAAATAAATTATCAACCTTTGGAGAGACAGATTATTTTAATACATTGAACTTCATGGCTGTACTTGATCTTCAAGGTCTTTTCCAGCCAAAATTATTCGGATTCCATGACAGCTCTTACCACCAGTACCAAAGACTAGTACAACAAACTCTGTAGCCCAGATGGTCTCTGTAAGCCACACTGGCTCCTGAGCCACCAGTACAAATGCAAACACAATTCAAAGCCTAAAGATCCTGCTTCCCCACCTCCTGCTTCCCCACCTCACAAAGGAAAGGTGGTATTTCAAACGCAACATTTTAACACCCACCTATTCCTGATACATTTCAAGATGGTACATTGAAAGCTAACCTGAAGAAAATTGAGAGACCAGGTCATTGTTCTTACTGCTTGAAATCTGTATTTCATAACACCAAGATCTTTAACTCATTTCTTAAGTTCTGTTCCCTATATCCTTCCACAGCCCCTAAAATGCTGCACCAGATACTTTGCAAAGTAAGAACTTCAAACAACACTGCTAAAGTCACTCTTTGCCTTACAGCAACTCTTTCATGGTCCAAATCATTCAGAATCAAGACCTACTTCCATCCACACATGAGATATACAGCAGCAGAAATTGCATCACTTCTTGTATTTCAGTATTTTTCTGCATGTGATCACCTAAAAGCAACAGCTGTAATGGAACATGTCTAGGAAAGGTGACTGTAAATGAGGCTGGGAGCACCTCTTACTGCAGACATTGAGCAGTTATCTTTACATACCTTCTAAGACCTGGTAGCATCTCCACACATAGGACTCTGCTGTGTCAAAATCTAAAAAGGAAGATATTTTTCCACAGGGCAGGCACTTTAAATACCAAGCCATAAAACAAATCAAATCAAATCCTTTACAGAGCACACAACTATACCACAAGTTCACTGACACAGGATGTTGGGAACGCTAAAGCCATGAAGTTTTTTCAAAACAAATTAGACATTTTTGAGAGAAGACAAATCCATCAGCAGCTGTTAAATACGGCAGCCTCCATGAAACTATCAGCCCAAAGATTTCCTTGAGCCATGACTATGGGAAGGGTTTACCAGGAGAAGAACTCTGTAGTCACAGGTTTCCTATGCACTTGTAAGTGACCCCATCAGGAAAGACACCAAGCTGGACAAATCTCTAAGCTGATCAAGAAAAACTGCTCTTACTCAGTTCAAAAAATTTAAGACTAAAGCTGAAAGAGAAGCAGACTAGCACCACTAGAAGAAGGATACTAGAAGCAGACTAGCACCAACGAAAGAAATAATCTTAAAAATCACTGCTTGTGTATGACATTCCACACTCCCTCTTCTCTGAACATGCTTCAACAGCACAGCCTTAATAACATTACCTATTCCCAAAAGCACCTCTTTAGATTCCACTACACCCAAAACATTTTTGTGTACATCTAGTTACATTTATACATCACAGTGAGATTTGTTTCCAAGAGCCTGTAAAAATCCTTTGCAATTAAGTGCCTGATATATAGAATCAAACAGTCAGCAAAGATATAATAATAATAATAATAAATAATAAACCCCTTCTGGAGTAGTTTTGAATGTGTATCCAAAGCATAGTTCTGTTCCATCACTTTCTGCTGAAGGATGGAAGAACAGTATCTTCCCATGAGCAAGAGGAGTTTGGAAGGGCTCAGGTTCCACACCAAAATGAAAGCCTCTGGAAAACTGACTGCCAGGAGCCAGTTATTCCTCCTTTTCCCCAAATACTTTATGCCATTGCATACCATAACAACAGCAGGCACACTACAGTATTTTTAGAGCAATGTCCACTTGTACAGCACCAGAGCCCACACAAGATCCCGTGCCCCAAGCAAGGCAGCACTGCACACACAAATGCAGAGAAGACCCTGCTATAATGCTGATGAACACCTTTCCTCTCCTCCCTGTGCCCCAGCTGCTTCCCTCACATCTCAGGCTTTCACCTTCCCCTGTCTCTATCTGCTCATCTCTTCCAGCAGGGTCTCACCCCGATATACCTGCAATTCCCACATCAAGCTTTGCAGTGCAGCATGCATGTCATCACCTCCTCTCCAAGAAGATTCGGGGAGACAGCCTTAAAAAAGCCTCTCCTACAGCACCACTGCCTCCATGACAAGGAGAAATGGCCAACTAATAATAATGGACTGGCTGAGGGGCTGCCAGCTTCAGTAAACGTGTCTGGAATTGTATCTTTCTTAATTTGAATAGCTTCCAGTTGAGTATTGGTCATCTTCTTCAACCCAACATTTGCACTGCAATTTGCACTGAGCCCACACAGGATCCCAGGCACCACCAGGCCTTGTACAAAGATGTTCACCGAGGCCTCTGCCTGTCAACTAAATGAAGCTGAAAGTAAGTTGGGTTGGCTTACGCATGAGGCAGCACCTAACGCATCGCAGGAGCTCTTGAAGTACAATCAATAGCGAGTGCATTATAATCCCAAGAAGTTGACCAAAAGCTTATTTGCAATGTTATTGTGTCCTCTCGCTGTGGTTTTGTCCAATATTTGCAGTATGCAAACTGCAGCACACCTCTCCGACGTAAACAGCCGGCCTAATCCACCACGTTATGTATAGCATTTGTTTACCCAGAGTTGAATGATCATTTCAACCTTTGTTAATCTGATTGCATAACAAACTACAGCAGCCTTAAATAACCAAGCTGCTCTCTTTGGTGTGCATCAGTTGAAACCACTCATTTCAGCACCCTGCTTCTCTTAAGAAAGAGAAGGAAACAGATAAAGGAGAATGAAGAAAATGAAGGCATCTGGCCACTGCTTTCCCAGTAGACAGAACTGTGTGCAGACGCAAGGTAGTAACTTCACAGCTGGAGCAGGCTGTGAGCACAAGGTAAAGTGAAATGTTTTTTGAGCACTACCCAACATTGCACAATTAAAGCATGCTCTCCTTGATCTGATTCACAGCTCCAACGCAGGGGATTATGCAAACCATACAGCATGGATTTTCAAAACAAGTAATTGCACGTATATAAACAAAGGCCATAATTTCCATGCCAGATCCCATAAAAGCTTATCTACCACATGATGTCACACTCAGAAATTACCACTTCAGGTTGCCAGCTCCAAACTGCTCCTGCCTTCCCACCAGAAAATGAACATGATTAATATCAAACACTCCTCAACCATGCCTGTGCCTTTTGGAAATGAAGATACATGGAGTACACCTCCTGAGACACGATAGTATTTAAAGGTTCTTGAGACAGTGAGATTTATAGTTATTATTGCGTTGCATCATCATAAAATCTTAAACAAATCACACTGCCTCATCATGCAATGCTTCAGATAATCTAAGGTTAAACAACATCAAGCAGTACTGGTGCACTCCATTTGCAGCAAAGGGCAAATACCTCCAGCCCCCATACATGGGAGATCTTCAGAAACACATTACCTTGTGGCTGTTATCAAACAGCGAGCTCCAAGAGCAAAACCAATACACACGTATTTACTTGACTCAGACTCAGAACTAGAATTTTTCCACAGAAATCCAACCAACCAGGGAATGGGGAAGGTGAAGGGCAGACAAATAGGAAACAGAATAAAGGCGAGGAACATGTTTCAACATCTCTCACTTTTTGTTCACCAGTCCGTGAGAAATGAAGACAGAGTACCAGAGGCTAATATGAAACCATCTATTGATCACAGCTGACTTTCTATAGCACAAAACAAAATTCATCTCCTGACTGATACCCATGGTGGCAGCCTTATCACAGAAGTTACAGAAAAGAGAGGCATCAGCAAATTACTATAACCCACACACATACCTAAATATTTTTGTAAGGGAAAGCAAGCTAAGCATCTCTGCTCCAGGCACAAATATCTGCTCCTTCAAGTCCACAGTCACCCACCAAGCTCTAACAATCATACCAGTGCCGCTAGGACCTGCCTGATCCAGGGGACTACCTACACGGCAAGCCCTGCATCAGGAAAAAGAGGCTCTAGTGAGTGTGACCACATCAGCTGGGTCTGGGCCGTCTCCACCGCGCTCAGCCTGCACCGAATTCACCATTTCTGCATGTTATTACGAATCTGACATCACGGCAGTGCATGCACAGTCTGACATCTACAGTTAACTCGGTGATGGTGTAAGTGCCGCTCGGCTTACAGGCGTTTGCTGTTTCAATACGCTTGCTGCTGAACCCTTCAAAAAGAAGCCAGATAGATATGTATACAAAATCTGCCGCGCCGTGACTCGCTTCTTCTCCAAGAGGCAGGCAGACCTGCAACGAGCGGAGGGAAATGCAGTAGGAGCAGGAGACACCCACCACCACCTCCGCCTCCCGCCTCACTCCGCTTCTGAGCTGCGGCCACGCCAGATCCCCCGAAAGCAAACAGATGCCGTTCGAGCTCCGGGTTCTCTGTCCGGATGGGAAACCCTTGCCCACCCTGCAGCCATTTCACTTCCAAGCAGAGACTCCCTTCGCGTCTCCGCCCGCCCCCCCTCAGCCAAGGGGTCTGGCAGCACTTGGCGAACTGCGGAGGAAAGCGCCCGCTTCCCGTACAAAGCCCGGCGGGGTCATGAATAAAACATCGCCCGGAGGAGACCGGAGGGAGGGCGGGGGGCGGAGGGCGAATAGGGATACGGAGCAATAAAGGAATAAAAAGCTTGCGCAGCGGCAGGGGGACGCGGTGGCGGGCACGGCCCCGCTGGACGGGAACCCAAACAGACCTCGGCCCCGGAGCGGGGTCGCCGCCAGACGCCGGCCCAGGCCGGGGCCTTGGCGGGGGAAGTGGCGCCCTCCGGGCCCCCGCCCGCGGCTGCTCCCCCACCGCTAGCCCGCCGCCCGCCCCCGCCAGCACCCGCAGAACGCTCACCTCCGGAGCCGCCGATCGGAGCTTCTTCCCCCGCCGCGAAGAGCCGGCGGCAGGCGCCGGGCGCGGCTCGGGGCCCGAGCTGCAGAGAGAGGACAGCGAGGAGGCGCAGGGGACCGGGCGGCTCCAACTAACTGTGCGAGCGCAGCGGTGGCAGCAACGGCGGCAGCCGGGCGCGGAGCGGCCTCTCCGGGGAGCCGGGGCGGGCCGAGGCGGGGAAAGGGCGGTGCGGAGCGGGGAGCGCGCCCGGCCGTCACGGCGGGGTGAAGCCTCGGAGGAGGAGCTCCCGCGTACAGCCCGTCCCTCTCATCGCCCCGGGGGGCTGCCAAGGTAGGGGAGCTGTTGTGCGCCCAGCTCGTCGCTGCTGAAGGATCGAGCGGCTGCCCTGTGCGAGGGTCGCCGCCGCCTCGCAGCCGCAACGTCTCCTGCGGGCCCCGCTCCGGCCCTTCCCGCTGGGCTGCGAGAAGCCGTGCGCGTTGCGTCCCTCGGACTGTGCTGAGGTCCCCTTCCCGGCTGGCCCCTGCCTCGGCCAGCCCGCCAACGCTTCCCTTGGCGGAGTCGAGCGAGCCCGAGACACCCCCGGCCTGGGAGCGGGTTGGAGGCGGAGGGGCTGAGAATCTGAGGCCGTTCTTGGCAGGACAGGTGCAGAATTGGGTAGGATGCTCCAGAAGACCAACAGGATCAGGACAGCACTGTTGAGACCACACCTTGAGTACAGGGTTCAGTTTTGGGCCACTCCGAGAAGAACATTGAGGTGCTGAAGGGGGTTCCAGAGAACGGCAACAAAAGTGGTGTAGAGATGGAGAAAAGTCTTGTGAGGAGCAGCTGAGGGAACTGGGAATGTTTAGTCTGAAGAAAAGGAGGATGAATCTCCCTGTTTTATTTGAAACCCATCATCCCTTGTGCTGTCACAACAGGTCCTGCTCAAAAGTCTGTTCTCAGCTTTCTGATCAGACCCTTTAAGCACTGAAAGACTGCAAGGTCTCCCTGGAGCCTTCTCCAGGCTGTACAACCCCAGCTCTCTCCACCTTATCTCACAGCAGAGGTCATTGCTGTAGCCTTCTCTGGCCCTTCTCCAGCAGATCCACATCTCTCCTGTGCTGAGGACTCCAGAGGTGGACACAGTACTCCACAGTACCTCACCAGAGCAGCGCAGAGCAGAATGAAGTCGTAATTATCAACACTGTGCTTTTTAATTACTTCACAGAAATCTTGTTTGTACACTAGGATGGAAGAACTGCAGGGACAGGACTTTTTCAGGTAACGCTTGTCATTAACACACTGTCTGGTTTTAAGAGCAGGGTTTGTGTGAGCAGTTCAGTACCCTGAAAGGGCAATGATGAGCACAAGGACATTCCCATTCCCATTCCCTTTCCTACATGTCTGTAAGCCACCTCAGTGGGTGGACTGTGCTATTCTGAAGGAGAAGGAAGTCCTCAGCACCCACAAAAAGAGCGCCTCAATCACCCACACTCCACAGTAAGTCAGTGCAGGAGTCTACATATGTGGAGGCAGGAGAATATCATGCATCTTGGCAAGGTCAGAGATGCCAAAATGCAGAGCTCTCTGCCTTTGGTCCTTCTTCCATGCAGCAATGGGACAGAAGTATGGTTCTCTGTGTTATCAAGGAAATGTTTTTTTCCCCCCTCAAGGACAGAATGCATATCAGCTCTACTGCAGTATCCACCCAAATTTTCACAGGCAAAACTGTGGTTTTGTGTTCAGAAACGTGTGGGTTTTCATTAAAATGGCTCTGGAGTGGAAAAAAAAAACAAAAGCAAACAAAAAACACAGAGGCTGAGGAGAAAGCTTCTTTGAAGATCTGGTTATAGAAGCTTCCTCAGATTGTTTCTGCCAGGAAGTGCTACCACATGAACTAGAAAGACTCCAGCGAGCCTACATTCTTTTCATCACTTATGATTTTAGTGTCTTTCAGTAATCCAGGCAGATATGTTTTCATCCAAGGACATTTTCCCTTCGAGATTATGGAAGTGTTAAAGTAAATGTGTGCCAAATCCTTGCCAAGGTCCTGTTTGCAGCCATTTCTACCTTTGCATTTTTAGCAATCTAATTCTTTTTCTCTGCACTGGAAATCACAAAAAGATGGAGGTAAACAAGTTCAAGAAATTCCAAAAGAGGGAATATTTCCAGTGCCAGGTTGACAACTTTGAAGTCGGCCAACTTTGGGGTTTGCCTTTTTCACTGCAGAGAGCCTGACACTGTTCCCAAAGACACATGGAGCTTTTGTAATGAAAAATATAGGATTGCTATGCCGCTCTAAACTGTGCTTCCAATAAAAACAACCATATAAGAACAGCATAAAGCAAACATATTTTGTTTACCCTCCACAAACAAACCTCCCTGATGTTTTCCTTGTGATGTATGCAGCTTGTTAACATTCATAATATAATTATTTACATGTAAATCCACTTCCTCATGCACAAATTTGTTGATCAAGTCTATGCCTACCCCTTTCCTCTAGTTAAAGATACATCTGAAAGCAGAAAACAGTTATTTATCTGATTACTCATTTTTGTTTGTTTTACTCATTTTGAGAGGAGGCATTGCATACTGGAGAGTTATTTTTAGAAGCTGGAACACTGCAGAGTCCCAGCATCATGTGGATTGGAAGGGACCCTTGCAGATTATCTAGTCAAACCCCTGTGCTGAGATAGGGTCACCCACAGCAGATTGCCCAGGATCACAATGTCCAGGTGGGTTTGGAATCTCTCCAGAGAAGGAGGCTCCACAACCTTTCTGGGCAACCTGCTCCAGGGCTCCAGCATCCTCGCAGTAAAGAAGTTTTACCTCATGTTTAGATGGGACCTCCTGGGTTCCAGCTTGTACCCATTGCCCCTTGTCCTGTCACTAGGCACCGCTGAAAAGAGTCTTGCCCCATCCTCTTGTCCTTTGTCCTTTAGATATTGATAGTCCTTTAGATATTGATAAGATTCTGTCTCAGTCTTCTCCAGACTTAACAGCTCCAGGTCTCAACCTGTCCTACTCACAGAGATGTTCTGTGATTGAGTTTATGTCCATTGCCCCTTGTGCTCTCACTGGGTATCACTAAAAGGCGACTGGCTCCATCCTCCCGGCAACCACCCTTCAGATATTTGTAGACATTGATTAAGGTCCTCCCTCAGCCTTCTCCAGACTAAACAGCCCCAGGTCTCCCAGTCTTTCTTCAGAAGAGAGATGCTCCAATCCCTTAACCATCCTTGTAGCTCTCTGTTTAATTCTCTTGAGTAGTTCCCTGTCCCTCTTGAACTGGGGAGTCCGGTACTGTACACGGTATTCCAGTTGTGGTCTAACTAGGGCTGAGTAGAAGGGGAGGAGAGCCTCCCTTGGCCTGCTGGACACACTCTTCTAATGTACCCAAGTAAACTGTTGGCCTTGGCCACCAGGACACATTGCCGTCCCATGGATATCTGCAAATACAACTCTCAGGGTTCTCTGCATAATTTTTCCTGGCAAATCATATTCAAATCTATAAATCCTTTCCTAAAGACCACAAGCAGACAAGTATTTTTTCTATAATGGAACAGCATGCTGAGTTGGACAGTTTTTAACTTCATCCAGGTACAAATCAGTGAAGTGGCCACAGCTATGATTTATTCTTCTGCTATAACTCTTCTCCTCTGTGGATGGGGTGCTGAGGGATGTGGTTCAGTGGTAGCAGCCCAGCAGCAGTGGAGGGATTGTGAGCTCTAGGTGAGTGGTTGATGATCTCAAAGGTCTCTTCCAGCCTCAACTGTTCTATGATTCTATGATTATTCTGCTCTATTTTCTGAAAGGTGCTGGTGAATTCCTGACACTTTGATGAAGCTCAGCATTTCAGAACTGAGAAATGAGAGAAGTCATGGCTCAGCTTGCAGGTAAATAGGTAAAACTGCTACACTTTTTTCCCAGTTAACATGAGTTCAGAAGAAAAAGTCAAATGCTCCATGAACCGCTGCCAGGAATCGTTTAAAGATTCCAATTAATCAGTATTCTCTAGACTCGGCCTGGGAGATGATAACATAAACTCCATAGTGACAAATCTGTTTTCCCTTTAAGAATAATAGTTCCAAAACATTGAACTATTTCCTTAATATGCTCATATTCAAAGGTCTTTGTAAATAGAATGTCTGGGGTTGGAAAATACAATCCCTGTGAAGCCCTTACTCCATTCCAGGGGCTGAAATTCATCAAAAGAAGTGTGACCAGCAGGATGAGAGAGGTGATTCTCCCCCTCTACTCTGCTCTGGCTCTGGTGAGACCCCACCTGCAGTACTGTGTCCAGTTCTGGTGCACTCAACACAAGAAGGACACTGAACAGCTGAAGTGTGTCCAGAGAAGATTATCAGAGGGTCAAAGCACCTCCCCTGTGGGGACAGGGTGGGAGAGTTGTGGCTGTTTCACCTGAAGAGGAGAAGGCTCTGGGAGACCTTATAGTGGCCTTCCAGTACCTGAAAGGGGCTAAAAGAAAGCTGGGAAAGACTTTTTACAAGGGCTTGTTGTGACAAGATGAGGGCAAATGGCTTTGAGCTGGAAGAGAGGAGATTTAGACTGAAGATTATAAATTATTTACAGTGAGGATGGTGAGGCACTGGAACAGGTAACCCAGGGAAGTCATGAATGCCCCCTCCCTTGAAGTGTTGTTTAAAGCCAGTCTGGATGAAGTCTTGAGGAGCTTGGTCTAGTGGAAGGTATCTCTGCCCATGACAGGGGATTTGAACTAGATGATCTTTAAGGTCCTTTCCAACCCAAACCATTCTATGATTCTATGATTCTATGGCTGGAGGAGAATTGAAGTCAGGCTTGCATGGATAGATAGCTGGTGCTACAGGATGATGAAGAGAGGGCACAGAAAGGCACAAGCTCTGCAGATGCAGTTTCCTCCCATGGATTTTCCACATCTCATAACATTTGAAGACATTATGTGCTAGAAATGTTTACAAGACAGCAAGAGGTGTGTTTGATGCTGTAAATCAAAAAGCTACTCTTTAAGCTGTTCTGCTGCTTGTCAAGCAATACAGGAACAGACGTGTGAACTTCCTGGATCCTTTTTAATGGTGCATTAACATCAAAGTCTAGCTTTACATATTTAAATGATTACAAATTAGTGGATGTTTAGTTTTTCACAGTCTGGCCCAGCTCGCTGCATTCACTGTGGTTATTAAAATGGAAATGGTGTTAATCTGCAGTAATGACAAAGAACGGAACACAAATTCTTGATGTGTTGGCTTTTAAACCAATAAATAATTATCTTAGTATAAATAATGCTCTTGGAAACTTGAACTGCTCTCTTTCACCTCATTGAACCATACACCTGTTCAAAAAAGAGGCTGAAATAGTTAAAAAGAACCAAAAATTAATCTGAATTACTTTAAGCTGCATAATTCTGCTGAATTTTCTTGTTCCCATTTTCATCATCACAGAACATTAAAAACCTGGAACAGAAAAGCAAGCCCAGCTGCAGGAGGAACCTACAGATACCCCTGGGAAGTGTCAGACAGTCTTTACTGATCCCAGTTCCATATGCAGCGTGTGCTTATTTACTCTTCAGATTCAGTTATTCTCTTTATACCCAAGCTTGCAATTAGACAAGATAAGACAAAAGAGAGACATAAGCCCTCAGGTACACAATGCTCATTTTGGGTGGTGTATAAAAAAAGAATAAAAGACCTGTGTCAGAGCATCCAATTCGGAGGTCCTAATTCCAGATGGTTGACCTAGCAATGCTGTCTGTACATTTCAAGCAAAGTCAAAGAGGATAAAGAATAAGCAGAAACTTTAGTTATTCCACGTCTGGATGCAGCACAAATACTGCTAAAATGTATATATTGAGTTCCTTTAAGGATGGTGGAGCTCTGGAGCAGGCTACCTGTAGAAGTTGTGGAGTCTCCACTTCTAGAACCATTCAAAACCTGCCTGCAAGTGTTGCTGTGTGGTTTAGTCTAGGTGATCCTGCTCTGGCAGAGGGGTTCAACTAGATGATCTTCAGAATTTCCTTCCAACCCCCACTGTTCTGTGATGCCTTATGCTAAAACATGCAAGGACTGGAGCTGTAGGCCATGTGCTATACCATGCTACAAAACAGTCAAGATTGACTTGATTTTTATGCCTGAAGGCACAGTTGGTCAGAAACACCAACACTCCCTAACCCCCCATTTGTTAAACTGCTTCTCTAAGAAGGCAATGTATGATCTGAAATAATAAGAAATTAGTGACAAGTGAGAACTGGGCACTATGGTCCTGTTTGGGTTACCAGTAGAAGATCCTTTTGACATTCATGGTGCAGAATTGGATTCAAAGTATGTGTTCATTATTGAGTTAGCATCAAAAAGCCAAGAACATTTTCATCTAGCCTACACTTGTTTCTCAGTAGCAATTAGGCTATCATGACATTCTGTTTAAGCCTCTTAATCTTTCACACAGCTCACTTTGACACTAAATTATAGAGGGAGCACTTTACATGAGCGACTCTACAAGCTCCTCTGGAAAGGTGGCCATCACCTGTTGGGACCATTGAGAATCGCTGTCCATTAGTGATTTCTTCTTCTGGCATAAGGGTTTGCAAAGCGCAGATCCCCTTCCAGTCCTCACCTCCAGCAAAAATAGACAGTTTTATATTAGAGCCTAGTTTTAAGTTAGAAAAAAAGGAGATTGTTCCACACAGATACCCCCTGTACACCAATATTTTGGGATCTTCACTACCAGCTCATACCGGTTCCTAATGAGTACAGACGACATCCATTTGGACATGCTATGGTGGCAAATGTCTCAAAGGAGGCTCCCAAGACTTTGTCTTAAATGGAAATGGTTACTGGAGAGCCATCCTTCCTATAGGGCACTTTATGTTGAATTTTGCTGTCTGGGTATTTGGGAAAGAGTTGGGTCGATGTGATGGGAGATAAGAGTTGCTCTGGTTCCTTGGCAGGATGGCTGTAACACAATAATAACAGTTTATTTGTTACGATATCTCAACTGTCCATGCTGAATATTGAGATGACTACTTTAGGACTACATTGTTAAATTTTATGTAAATCAGTCTTTCAGGGGCCAGTAAAAATCCTGTTTGCAAGAACATAAAGTAAAAACCAGTGGCTGTAACAGGATTTTTTTTCCTGCATTTTAGTGCACCAGAAATGAGCAAGCATTCCAAGTTCATGACTAGTTGAAGCATTGCTTTGAACAGTAAAAGCTGGATGAAGTCACCATGTGTGTTTCTACTCAAGCCATTTCACAGCATTGCAGTAAGGGGCTCTGCACCATGCACAAGGTTAAACAGGATCACATCTTCCATTCAGTCCAAGTCTTAGGTCTCAGCATCTCAAATGGACAAACAATGGTTTTGTCAGAATCTTAAAGCAGAGAGTGGGTCTGAGAAGCAAAGCTACAAGCTGTGGCTAAGAGGCCATGATCTAACTGGACAAGCTGGATAGCTGGGTCCAGATGAACCTCATGATATTCAACACGGCCAAGTAAAAAACACTGCACCTGGGTTGGATCCTCATTATCAATATAGGCTGGGGGATGAGGTGATAGAGAACAGTCCTGTGGAAAAGGGCTTGCGAGTTCGGGTGAGCAAGAAGCTGGACAACAGTGTGCACTTGCAGCCCAGAAGGCCAATGGCATCCTGGGCTGCACCAGATTAAGTGTGGCCAGCAGGATGAGGGAGGCGATTCTGCCACTCTGCTCTGCTCTGCTCTGCTCTGGTAAGACTCATCTGGAGTGCTGTGTCCACTTCTGGTGCCCCTCAACACAAGAAGGACATGGACCTGATGAAGCGGGTCCAGAGGAAGGCCACGAAAATGATCAGGGGGCTGGAACACCTCTGCTACAAGGACAGACTGAGGGAGCTGGAGGTGTTCAGCATGGAAAAGAGTAGGCCCCAGAGGGACCTAACAGCCATCTGCCAGTACCTGAAGGGGCCTGCGAAAAAGCTCCAGAGGGACTGTTTACAAAGGCCTGCAGTGATAGGAGGGGCAGCGGTTTGAATTCAGAAGAGGAGATTTAGGTTGGATGTTAGGAAGAACTTCTTTACTGTGAGGGAAGTGTAACACTGAAACAGGTTCCTCAGGGAGGTGATTGAGGCCCCATCCCTGGAGATATTCAAGGTCAGGCTTGACAGGTCTCTGGGCAACCTAATGTAGCGGAGGATGTCCCTAGGTTCCCTGCTCACTGAAATGGGGTTGGACTGGATGACCTTTGGAAGTCTTCCAACCCAAACCATTCTATGGTTCTCTGAGCCAACGATGCGCACTTGCAGCCCAGAAAGCCAATGGCATCCTGGGCTGCATCAAATGAAGCATGGTCACCAGGTCATGAGAGGTGATGCTGCCCCTTTGCTCTGCTCTGGTGAGACCTCACCTGGAGTGCTGTGTGCAGCTCTGGGGCCTTCAACACAAGAAGGACATGGGCCTCATGGAAAGGGATTCAGAGGAGGGCTGCAAAAGTGATCAGAGGGCTGGAGCACCTCTGCTCTGAGAACAGACTGAGTTGGTGTTGGTCAGCCTGGAGAAGAGAAAATTCTAGGGATACCATATAGCAACCTTCCAGTACCTAAAGAAATTTGGGGAGGACCTGTTTACAAGGCCTTGTAGCAACAGGACAAGGGGAAATAGTTTTAAACTAGAGCAGGGTAGATTTGCATTAGATATTATGAAAATTATGTGAAGGTGGTGGAACACTGAAACTGGTTGCCCAGTGAAATGGTGGCTGTCCCATCCTTGGAGACATTCACAGTCAGACTTGATGAGGCTCTGAGCAACTTGCACTAGTTGAAGATGTCCCTACTTACTGCAGGGGAGTTGGACTAGACAACCTTTACAGGTCCCTTCCAACTCATTGCATTCAGTGATTCTCTAACTGCTAGTACAGATTCCTTCTTTTCATGCACTGGAGGTGGGCTTTAAAAAGAAATGCAGAATTGGATTTGTCTGCACCACTTTTCCTACCAGAAAGGAAAATACACTGACTTGGGAACACTGCTGTCTGTCTGGGATTGAGGGTCTCTTTCATTGTGCAACATTGTGTGTTATTCTCTTTTAATTTCCAAGCTGAGGAAATAAAGAAAAAATATTCTTTGTCATTATGCTGCTGCTATGGCAGAGAATTTAATTGCATTCAAGTCAAGGCAAAGTTATGATCCTCTCAGAAACTGTAACTTGGTCCAAACCACTGAGCTCTTCTGGAGCAACTGCTGCTCCACACCTTTGCAGGAAACATTAGACTGGCAGAAAGTGTGGATTATACTCCATAAGGGAACTGATGCATTGAATTTCACAATCTGTATGGATATGTAATTAATCACTAATGAATTTTTATTGTGATTTTTATACATAGGTTATAATACAGAGCTGTAGGATAGGATTTGTCTGCCTTATCCTAGGCATCTCAGTCCATGCTACAACTAGTCATCCAGGGCTCCTGTAAAAGCCAGTGCAGAGAAATAAGGACCCCCCAAAGGCTGATTTATATTGAAGTGAAATAAATGAAGGACCTGGGAGTGCTGTGTACAAGTTCCCCATGAGCCATTAACATGCCATTGTGGCCATAAAGGCCAGTGGTCTCCTGGCTGAGTTAAGAAGAGTGTGGCTAGCATGTCAAGGGAGGTTCTTCTCCCTCTCTAGTCTGCCCTAGTGAGGCCACATCTGGATTACTGAGTCCAGGTCTGGGGTCCCCAGTTTTAGAGAGGCAAAAAAGTACTGGAGAGAGTCCAACAGAGGTACAAAGATAATGAGGGGACTGAAGCATCTTTGCAAGGAGGAAAGGCTGAGAGACCTGGGACTATTTAACCTGGAGAAGAGCAGACTGAGAGGGGATCTGATCAATGCTGATCAATATCCAAAGGGCAGGGATCAAGAGGATGGGGCCAGATACTTTTCACTGGTGTCCAGTGACATGACAAGGGGCAAAAAGTACAAACTAGAACCCAGGAGATTTTGTCTGAAACCTCTGAGGAAAATCTTTGCTGTGAGGTGTGCTGAAGCCCTGGAACAGGCTGCCCAGAGAGGTTGTGGAGGCTCCTTCTCTGGACAGATTCAAACATGCCTGGACATTGTGATCCTGGGCAACCTGCTGTGGGTGATCCTCCATTAGCAGGGACTTCATACTAAATGATTCCCAGAGGTCCCTTCCAACCTGCACCATGCTGGGATTCTGGGAATCTGTCAGTGACCTTCTGAAAACTTGTGTTTTGCTGGCATTAATTGGCACAAGCACAGGCACCTATGTTCTGATGTGTAAACCATGTGAGGTGAATCCATCCTCTAAGGCACTTTGATGGTCTTTAGGAAGGCAATCATTCCATCACCATTTTTGGGAGCTTTCCCTCGTTGAGCATGTAACAAGATTTGCTTTTACTGCTTGCCTACTTTATTAGTGTTTATTTTCCCATCATCTTGCAGAACTGTCATTGTTCAGCCTCTTGATACATGGAAATGCAACTATTTCAGCAGTAATTACTCCAAAAAATCTTTTCAGTTCTTTATCAGAACGAACCCACTTGCTCCATAGGCTGATCAAAAATCTTCTTCTGGGAGGAAGAAGGGAAAAAGAAAGTAGAAATAAGGATGTTCCTTCCAAAAGGGCAGCAAGGATATTGACAGAAGTCTTGTTTTAATCATCGCTCTAGCTTAGAGGCAGAGGGAGGAATTGGGATAGCAACAGGAGGGATTAGAAGACACCTATCTCAAACTAGACTTTTAAAAATTCTGCAAGAAAGCTGTAGTAGACACTCATGGTGATTAAAAAACACTTAGGTGTTCAGTCTAGGTAAGTTTAGTTTGATTGGAGGCCAAATCAGAACAAGCATTTCCACTGAACTGTGTTAAATATGACCCACAGCTCAGATGTTACTTACACATGTTTAAGATGAATTTAAAAAAAAAAAAAAAAAGAGAGAGAGAGAGCTTTCCATGTACAAACAAAAGGGACTCTTCAGGATCTGGAGATTCAGATTCAATGTCCAGCCCAGAAATCTTTACATCCAGAAATAGGCTGTGGTGAGTCTCATCTTTCATTGCAAATGCCATGCAAGCATTCTTGACACTCTCAAGCCACTGAAGGGCAGCACCAAATAGTTCAGTGTTACTTGTTTTCACAAAATTTGGTTCTGTTCCTTTATTTTAAATTCAGAGACCTCTGAGAGAGAAGTGGGTGCCCAGTCTTCTCACTAGCTTCTGTCACTGATCAAGGCCAGGTGAGAGGAAAGCCAGCTTAGGTCCACAGGCTGATGTGAGGAAGGTTGAATGTCTTAGTCTTAGTACAGCCTGTTTTGGAAGGACTGCACAGAAGATCTCCTGATGTTCCCTCATTCTTGTGCAGGATTCCAAATGGATTGAGTAGATATCCATCCCTCATCATGAGAAAAGTTCTCTGTGAGGAGGAGAGATACAATTCTGCATGTGGGTGAATTTGTGTTTCACATGGCAAGAAGACAGTGTGTACCAAGAAGAATGCCTGTCATTGTTTGCCATGGGGAGTGGAAGGGAACCTGACTCCAGGAAACTGAGAGATAGGTGTTTTTTCCATCACTCAGGTGATCAAGCCAAATACAGAGATAATGCAGCCTTTTCTGGGTGCGTAAGAGATCAAAGCCTTACTGACAGTGGTGCAGGAGAAGAAAGGAAAGCTGCAACCTTTCTGTATCAGCTCCAGCAACATCTGCAGCCTGCTGCTGGTGGGGATGGGGTGCTCCAGGCTTCAAAGAATACAGAGGCATCTCCCCTAGGGTGAGCATTGCCCTGGGAGTCTGAAGAAGCTGTAAGCCAAACTAAATATTAACCTACCTCTGAGCTTTGTAGCAGTGTAATTTTTTATAATGCACTGTGCCTGAGATGGTGCAAACATCTGCTGCTGGGTTTGTTGTTTGTTTTGTGTCTGTGCCTCTGTGTGTATGTGCTCTTCGGAGGAGGGAGAGGAAAGAACTGCCAGTCTCTGAAGTATGGCATGACTCAGAGGTCCAGGTGTGATTAGAAGAAAAGTTTGATTGAGCCAGATTGAAAGAAAACACTTTAAAGGTACTTAAACAAGCCACTGTTAATGTACAGAGGTGGAGCACTTCATCTGAAGTTTAAAAGCCTTGCTTTTTGTAGAATCACAGAATCCCATCATGGTAGGTGTGGAAGGGACCTCTGGAGATCCTCTAGTCCAACCCCAGTGCTAACCTAGGGTCACCCACAGCAGTTTGTCCAGGATCACAATGTCCAGGTGAGTCTGGAATCTCTCCAGAGGAGAGTCCATAACCTCTGTGAGCAGCCTGCTCCAGGACTCCAGCACTCTCACAGTAAAGAATTGCTCCCTCAGTCTGCTCTTCTCCAGGCTAAAAAGCCCCAGGTCTCTCAGTTTGTCCTTATCAGAGACATGCTTCAGTCCTCTTGTCATCTTCATAGCCTCTGCTGAACTCTTTTCAGCAGTTCCCTGTGTCTCTTGAACTGGGCAGCCCAGAACTTGATGCAGTACTCCAGATGTGCCTTCACTAGGACAGAGCAGAGGGAGAGGAGAACCTGCTGCTGGCACACCTAGATCCTTCTCCGCAGAGCTGCCTTCCCTCATCTGTACTGGTGCTGGGGGTTATTCCTCCCCAAGTGCAGGACTCTGGTAAAGGGAGATGTCCCAACTCTACACAGCTAACAAAAAATAAATACAAAATGATACTTCCTCCATTGTTTGCCAGGGTGCTCTGCTGTCCCTCATGAGATGCTGTGAGCAGTTCAAAGGTGTGGAGCAAAACTGGTCCCCCAGCTTGTTCTATTTGTGACTTCTACTGTTGACCAAAAAGGGGCAAGCAGTTCTAAGTACCTGGTGTCTGTCTAGCAAAGCCTTTCAAAATGAAACAACATGGCACTATCAGCTTTGTTTGGAATCTTTCTCCTGATCTCTGCGCTTCTCCATAATTCCTTTCCACCAATGTGTTTGAGTGATCTGACCTACTCCATGACAGGTTTTGAGGTGTCTGGATGAGCAGGACCTGATATTTTACTAGCTTGTTTAATGTGGTGAAGGTGGAGGAAAATGGCTGACCTACTTATACTCTTTAGCAGACACCAACACTTGCAACTTGAGATGCAGGTGAAGCAGTTAAAAAAAACACAGTAGCTAACAGACTGCACAGATCCCAGCTATTAAGAAGGACAGGATGAGTGATTTTCTGGGGTTTGTTTCAGTGAGGATCGAATCAGGCTCCTAATTGATCTAACGCACATCCTTGGATAAGTGGGAAACTAGGCTACTCAAATCCTCATTTGGGGTAAGATCATGGTCCAGGACAGAGGTGCTGAAGCATGTCCAAAGAAGGGCAACGAAGCAGGTGAAGGGTCTAGAGCACAGACTTTGTAAGGAGCTGCTGAGGCAACTGGGGTTGTTTAGCTTGGAGAAAAGGAGGCTGAGGGGAGACTTGCTCTCTACAATTACTTGATGGGCAGCTGGAGAGAGATGGGGGTAGGTCACTTCTGCCAAGGAACAAGTGACTGTGCAAGAGGAAATGCCCTCAAGTTGCACCAGAGGAAGTTTAGGCTGGACATTAGGAACAATTTTTTCACTGAAAGGATTGTCAAGGGCTGCCGAGGGCAGTGGCATAGTCCCCATCCCTGGAGGGAGTGAAAAGCCATGTAGATGTGGTCCTGAGGGACATGGTTTAGTGATGACCTGGCAGTGCTGGGTTAACTATTAGACCTGTGCTCCTGTACTTCTTTTCAGATGACAGCCACCTCCATTAATCTTCCATTCAGCTGAATTAAACACTTTCTATATTTTCTTAATATATGTTCTTAATATTCCTATATAAAATGTTTTCTATATTTTCTATACCAGAAGCAAGACTGAACCCCATCTGTAATCTTGTTATATATTTGTGTGTAAAACTAAAATGCTGTAGGTTAGCTCTCATCCAGCTCCGTGGTGATGGATGGGGAGAAATTTACCCCAATAACCTCTGAGACTGCATAGGAGCATTTCCCTCCCTGACAAACATCCAAGTTTGTGTTTCTATGATTTAAAATAAGATTAGGGCTTCATCAAATGCAACCAACCATTTGCAAAATACAAGGAACCTGTGCCAGTGTCTCACNTGACATGGTGAGGACTGTGAGGTGAAGATCTGCTTTGGAGTCCCACCTGGGCACTGCATCAGCTTCAGCCACTCCATTTCTCAGTCCGCAGTGAAACAGGAATACTTTTTGGTTCTTCACCCACGTAGTACAAAGTTATATATTGCTGTATCTGAGCAGCACTTTGAAGATGCAAATCCCTGGCGTTACAATGTGTTTCAACATGCGTGTCCTGGTAGTGAAGTGCTGAGTAAAAGCCCAGCTCTCATCTCAGCTACAATGGTATTAAGACTAATACAAATGATTCAGAAATGTGAGTAGTTCCTAGCCCATGAAAGACAGCAGGTGTAACTAACAAAAAAACCCTCTGTGTATTACAAAACTGTAGTACAAAAGACCCTGGAAACAATATATGCACAGTATATTATTTGTATTGTAGAAGAAGCACTTGGTATCAGTATCCTCTCTGGCAGAAAACTGCATGTAAATCACAAACTCTCTTATAAGATGTTCTATAAATACATAAACTTTGTGGGCTAGGAAATTAGTTGGAGACTGTTACCCAATCTACCCTGGAGCAGGTCAGGAAAGTAGATCTGCTGCTGAAAGAGAAACAATTTTCTAAGATTTATAGACAATAAATATTTTATTAACACTCCAAAGAAGGAGTCTGTACTCGTAGCAAAGAATGTGCACAAAGCGTGTGTAGGGTTGGGCCCTCTTTGGTTGGGTGTGACTGTGGACATAAACGAAAGATCCCTGGAAGCCAAGAGAGTTCAGGTGTCTTTCGGTCCCAACCGCTTCACTGCAAGGAAGTACAGTGGGGGTTTCTCAGGCACGTCTGACCTGAGAGCAGTGCTATGGTCTCACATCCCTCTCTGGAACTCCCTGAAAGGAGTTTGGAGTGAGGAACGTGACAGCCTCTTCTCCCTGGTGGCAAGTGACAGGACTAAAGGAAGTGGACACAAGCTGCACAAGGGGAGGTTTAAGCTGGATGTTAGGAAATATTTCTTCACTGAATTGGTTATCAAACATTGGGATAGTCTGGAACACGCTGCCCAGGGCAGTGATGGAGTCACCATCCCTGGAGGTATTTAAATGGCATCTGGACCTCTGCTTTGGGACTTGGTTGGACTGGATGATCTTGAAGATCCCTTCCAACAAAATACGTTCTGATGATTCTGTGCCTATGAAAGCGCGGAGAGCTTGTCACACCTTAACTGCAAGCTAAGAAGACACAGGTGAACCATGAATACATTTTTATATACTTTTCAATTCACAAGCTAGTGTCCAGCATAAACTGTAAGGTGTATCTATTTTCTGGTTTCATACAGTTGAATTACAGGCTGGTTTAGGTTGGAAGGGGTCTTCAAAGAGCCATCTAGTCCAACATCCATACAGTGAGCAGGGACCTATTTAGAATAGATATTAGGAAGAAATCCTTTACAGTGAGGGTGGTGAGACACTGGAACAGGTTGTCCAGGGAGGCTGTGGATGCCCCCTTCCTGGAGGTATTCAAGGCCAAGCTGGATGAGGCCTTGAGCAATCTGGTCTAGTGGAAGGTGTCCCTGCCCATGGTGCAGGGGCATGAAATTAGATGAGCTTTAAGGTCCCTTCAACCCAAACCATTCTATGAATCTGTGAATCTCCAACTCGAGCAAGTTGCTCAGAGTCCCATACAACCTGATGTGGAGTAGTTCCAGGAATGAGGCATCTACCACCTTTCTGGGCAAGCTATTCTTCCAGCCGTTGGGTCTAACCTAGATGAGATATAGCACATCCAAATGCTCTGTACACTCCAAGCAATGAATGAGGTGGGTTTGTATGTTCATTCTCCAAGTCTCATTAGAGGTAGCACTAATATTTACTTGTTTGCATTTCAAATGAAAGAGAGTCTGTTTAATAACATCAGCAATTTGGTCAATATTGGCACAGTCCAAGTGCCAAGTGGGGAGCTGGTTGATGATTTCATTAACTTCAGCACTCTGTAGTGCTGGAGTTTTTCTCAGATGCCTCTTTTCTGTCACTGTAGTGTGACTAGGGCTGTGGAGGAAAGCAGTTAGTAGAGATGTCTGCTAAAATCTAAAGCTCGTTCCTGAACATTCCTGTATCAGCAGCAGTGTGACCAGCAGGACCAGGGAAATTATTGTCTCCCTGTACTCAGCACTGGTGAGGCCACACCTTGAATGCTGGGTTCAGTTTTGGGACCCTCAACCAAGGGGACACTGAGATGCTGGAGGAGGTCCAGAGAAGGGCAATGAAACTAATGAAGAGTCTGGAGAACACACTTGTGAGGAGTGGTTGAGGGAACTGGAATTGTTTGGTCTGGAGAGACTCTCCACAACTACCTGAAAGGAGTGAGGTGGTGATTGGTCCATAGCAACAAATGACAGGACAAGAGGAAATGGGCTCAAATTGCACCAGGGGAGGTTTAGGTTGCACATGAGGAACAATTTCTTTACTGAAAGGGTTCTCAACCATTGGAACAGGCTGCCAAGGGAAGTGATTGAATTCCCATCCCTAGAGGTGTTTGAAAGATGCAGAGATGTGGTGCTGAGGGACTTGGTTTAGCACTAACCTTGGTAAAGTCAGAGAATGGTTGGACTTGATGATCTTAAAGGTTATTTCTAACCAAAACAATTGTATGATTCTATGAATGAGGTGCTACAAGTGTCTCCAAGCTTTACTCTTCATCACCATTTTGTCTGTCTGAGAAACCAGTTTGCCTGTGCCTGTCCTTTAAGCATCTTCTCTTCCTGCTTCTGCTCTACCTGCTGGGGTTGAGCCTTACAGATCCTCAGCTCCATGTAGGAGACCTCCCTTTTTTACTTGCCACACCAGCCCTGCCTGTGGAGCAGCTGATACTAGTTCAGGAGCAGCTGCTTGATGTGACTATTACTTAATGCTCTTAAGATGAGGTTAGCTGGGAAGAGAAATGGAATATCTTTGTTCCTTCAGGGATACCCTTGTGAAGGCACACTATGGGTGATGTTGCTGACACATTTTTTCTGTGGCATTTGTGGCAGTATTTTGCAGGTAGAAGTGGATTTGTTCTTAAAATTGATCTGAGGAAGGGAAGTGCCAGCAATGTGCTCTTGTGGCCAGGAAAGCCAATGCCACTCTGGGGTGTATTAAAAGGATTGTGACTAGTAGGTTGAGAGAGGTTCTCCTGCCCCTCTACTCTGCCCTGGTGAGGCTGCATCTGGAGTACTGTGCCCAGTTCTGGGCTCCCCAGTTCAAGAGGGACATAGAACTGCTTGAGAGAGTCCAGCGCAGAGCCACAAAGATGATTAAGGGAATAGAACATCTCTCTTATGAGGAGAGGCTGAGGGAGCTGGGGCACTTTAGCTTGGAGAAGAGGAGGCTGAGAGGCGACCTCATCAATATTTATAAATATGTAAAGGATGAGTGCCAGGAGGATGGAGCCAGGCTTTTCTTGGTGATGCCCAATAACAGAACAAGGGACAGTGGGTGGAAGCTGAGGCATAGGAAGTTTCATTTAAGCATGAGAGGAATTTTTTCACTGTGAGGGTGACAGAACACTGGAACAGGCTGCCATGAGGGATTGTGGAGTCTCCCTCTCTGGAGATACTCAAAACCCACCTGGATGCATTCCTCTATGATCTGGTATAGGAGTTCCTGCTCTGGCAGGGGAGTGGGACTGGATGATCTTTCAAGGTCACTTCCAGCCCCTAACATTCTGTGATTCTGTGATTCTGTGATTCTGTGAAGTGCGCCAATTCCCATGTTAGAGATGGAAAAACTAAGGCAGGCAAGAAAGATGACTTACTCGAGGAGTCTGTGGAGGAAGAGTGGGAGGGGAAATCCCATCTGCCAAAGAAGGAATTAATCCAGACTACAGGAAGCATGAGAGATGACTCAGTTGCAGATGATAAGAATGTTGGAAGGGAAGTGAAAGCTGGCCTGAAATCTAGATAGGTAAGAGAGAGGAACTGTATTTTCTGAAATTACTCATGAGAAAGTACCTGTAGGTACTCAGCCAAAAGGAAGCTTAGTAGCTGGGTCAGGCTAGGACTTAACCTGTCAGAAAATACAGAGACTGAATTACAAGGTTGTCTCTGCTTGGCTGGAGCATGCTCGTGGGCAGTGAGCTTGGACAAGAGCTGCCTGCTTACAGGGAGACTGAATTCAACCTTCTGAGCAAAACACCCTCTTTTGGATCAAACTAATATTCTGTTCACAGCAAAGCTTGCTAGACAGGGTCACAAAAAAGAAGTCATTATTTTGCTACTGAAAATTCTCACTTCCCAGCTAGTAACCAGCGCTGCTTTCTGCCTGTTGTATACTACTATGCTTAAACTCATGTTACTTCACATATTTTAATATTTTCTTGATGGCAAAATAGTAATCCTTAGAGTTTTTATAATTCAGATTTTTTTTTTTTCAGAATGATATGAGAGCAGAGATTTAGATGTTGAGAATTACAGAAGCAATTAGAATGTTCTTATGGATTTAGTGAAGCATAGATTAGTTATGCTGGACCCATAATTCATCCAAGGTAGTTTTTCACTTGTGAAGTAATTCCCAATGAAAAAAAAAACTCAAGCAAATAATTCCCAAGAAAGTGATTTCAACTCTTAACTCCAAACTTTGTATTCAATTACCAAAACACACTCCTACCTCTTCTCCCACTCGGTTCTTTAGATAATAGGCACAGTGGTGTCAGTAGTGAAAAAACTATGTCTAAAACCAAGAATAAGATGTATTTTAGGGAAAGCAATAAAATTCCTTGTCAGCAATGACTTAACTCACTTGGGAGCAGGATTTCGTGGTGCTCTTCATAAAGAAATATTACACTTGATGAGTAAAATTCCAGGCTTATATCTCCCAACATCAGAAGAAGTTACCAGTGTCTTCCTTTTAGCTGCTGACAGAGCAAATATGTTGGTGCAGAAGAGTACCCTCAGGTACAGTGAGTCCACAGGAATGAGTAAAGCCCAGTGAAATGTAAGCCAGTGTGTTTCCCCTGGGAATGTTTCAGCTCCTATTTCTAGGTGGGCTACAGATTGTGAGCAGAGATAGCTTCACAGTAGCTTTTCTGAATCACAGAGGGCAAAGTGGAAGGTGAGTGTCACTCATCAGGACAAGGGAACACAGTCATCTGAGTTCAGAAACCATCTGGGGTTCATTTTTAGGTCAAACTTTGCAGGGAAGGTTGTTTGACTGACTTGAAGAATTCCTTGTCAACCTTGCAGTAAATCTAAACTAGGTTATTTTTGTGCTGTAAGCTGGCTGCGTGTGTCTCTAGAGCTCACATTTGTGCACATCTTGGTGCTGCAGTGTGCTGCTGTTACTTTATCTTCAGCTAGAAATGAAAAGGAACAACACTTGCCTCCCTTGCCTTCATGACTTCTGGGCCAGCCCAGACATGACTCTTCCCACTTCTGGGCCAGCCTAGACTTCTCCTGAGCATTCCCAGTTATTGTCCCCTCTGTGCCCTGGCATCTGTCATGACCACTACCCAGAATGTGGATTGAAATCTGCAATCTAAATAAGCACAGTATTTCTTCTTGATGCAAGGCAACTGTCCTTTCTGGTATTCACAGCTTCCTGGCAGAGGCATTTACTGGTTTTATTAACAAAAATAACTCTCCCCTTTTGGAGTCAGCTTTAATTTACCTCAGCCCTGCCACAAAATTTCCTTTGGATGCCAGTGGGAGGTGAAGGAAACTTCCAGAAATAAAGACTCAATTAAATACAGGTAAAACGTAGCTCTAGAAGATGTGATATTTGAGATGAAAGGCAGATCCTTCAAAGCAGCCCAGTGCACAGCGAACACGATGCCTTCGAAGCTGGCAAGCACCCAAACCAGCTTCAGCATTTAGATAACTGAACATCCCTCTTTGAAACCTGATGGTGGGAGAAACTGATGCAAAGATAAAAAATTCTATTTGCAAAGGAAAGATGGACTGGCAGATAGGCCCATTTTGAGAGCTGAAGAAAGAATCTCTTCATAAAGTTGCATATCAAATTAGCTTTTATTTCTTTGCTGTGCAAAACAAGCTTTGAATGGTATCTTAAATGTATTTTTAGTCATTCTTAGTCCTTCACCAAACTACCTGTTAGGTTAATTGCAAGTCGGCCCCTAAACTAAATGCTTTCGTACATTTTAGTTCCTGCAGTCCTCAGAGCTACAAGGTCCTTTTTATCCTGAGCTGTTGTTAGCAGCACCTTGACTCTGGTTTGCAAGAAGTTAAAATAAAATTTTGACCCAAGAGTAACAAATTCCTGCATCTTTGTGATGCTTTCTTGCATCTAGGTGCCCTGGCATTCCTACCTCTTTGTGGTGACCTTCATGTCAGAGCCGAACAGCAAACCTGGGATGAGTGCTGGGGAGATGATGGACACTTATTGGAATAATGGTGCAGGCATTAATCACAGAATCATAGAACGGTTTGGTCCGAAGGGACCTTCGAAGGTCATCTAGTCCGACCCTCCTGTAGTCAGCAGGGACAGCTGCAACTAGAGCAGGTTGCTCAGAGCCCCATCAAGCCTGACCTTGAAAATCTCCAGGGACTGGACTTCGACCACCTCCCTGGGCAACCTGTTCTGGTGTTCCACCACCCTCACAGTAAAGAACTTTCTAATGTCCAGCTTAAACCTACCCTTCTCTAGTTTAAAACCATTGCCCCTTGTCCTAGTGCTACATGTTATTGCCTAATTTAAATCAGAAATTAGAAAGCTGCTTTGCCTTGATTCTCCTCACAGTCACTGGAGCCTAATTCATGTGTGGTTCAGTCCAACCAAGCTGTGCTCTCTGGTGAAGACTTTTGTCTTTTTTTAGCACCTCCTAAGGCACCAGAGCTGGATGCATGAAACCAGGCAGCGTGAAAAGCCTCCCCGAGGGAGACAGGCGCCTTGGATCAAGAAAAAACGTTATGAAACCAGCCTGTCATGGAAGGACAAGGGACAGGAGCTCTGCTCTTCAGATGGGTACAGTCCCAGAAGAGTGAGGTGTGAGAAGATGGACGTCAGTGAAAACAGAGGAGGAGGTTTCAGAGAGTGACACATGGCCAGGAACGGGGTAAGAAAGCAGAGAACTAGCTTAATAACTGGGAATTTATTTGCTTTCAAAAGAAAAAGTGCTTTGGGTTCAGTCTTCAGCCCTTGCTGAGAGTCCCACTGGACCAAGAGTTTCTCTTGTGATAAGCTGTAGGAGTTTGTGTGGTACCATGTATGTGCAGTGAGGTGGGCTCCAACTCTGCCTGGCAGCTCTTGGTTTTTTAACCCGGTGCTGTAGCCATTCTTCACTGGGAAGAAGAGAAAGTGGGGTTTGGACTCGATGGTGTCTAGAGGTTCCTTCCAACCTCTATCATTCTGTGATTCTGTGAGTGAAAATGCACTTTTGCTGGTAATTTTGTGTTCTGAAGCTCAGCTGATGGATAGAAGGATCATCTCAGGGCAGAAGGGAAAATGCAGGCGGTAATTTGACCTCTTATTGAATGTACTGGAGAGGTGACAAGAAGTGATATGGGATGTGGTATTTTAGCAGAGCAAAACAACACATTAGGTATCGAAGAAGATAGCACTGAAAGTGCCTCCCATGCACCTAGGATGCAACTCTGGATGAATTTAACACACAAGCAGGGAAGAAGGGGTCATGGTCTGCTTTGGGAATAGGCAGCAAATACACAACAGGGACAGTCCATGTGAGCCTTTGTAGGTAGAATCATAGAATCATAGAATCTTTGAATTGCTGTGGTTGGAAAAGATCTTTAAGGTCATCAAGTCCAACCATTAACCAAGCACTGTCAGGTCATCACTAAACCATGTCCCACATCATCACGAACTCTTACCCCTAATCACCAGAAGCTCCTAAGATAGCCACAAACTCTAAACATGGAGAGAGCAGTACCATAACTAAGCTTCCCAACATTTTGTAGCTGATGATCCTGCTGACAGCTGTCCCTGTGCCCAGAGGAGGCAAGGCTGAGAAGTCTGCAGTGACACCTGTACTTCCCCTGAAGCCCCAGGTGGGATTTTTGCTTTTTGAGAATAAAACCACACCAGAGTTAAGACCACATAGAAAGCCAAGTGAAAACAGATCTAGTCATCAACAAGAAAATCTGATCTAGGAGGACAGTGGTGAAGGACAAAGCAGAAGGACACTGGATAAATTCAAAATACTCATAGTCTAATTAGAAAGATACTAAGGAGTAAAGTCCTTTGGGGCAAATGAGAAGAGATTTCTAAGTTGTCGCTTGATACACAGAAAACAAATGGCGTATTAGGAAGATATGACTGACCAGAGAGGTTATGAAGTCTCCTTCTCTGGATGTATTCCAAGCCTACCTACACATGATCCTGGGTAACATGCTCTGGGTGACCCAGCCTTAGCAGGGTGGTTGGACTCCAGAGGTCCCTTCTGACCCCTACCATGCTTGCATTCTGTGATTCTATAATTCTGTGAATATATTTGACACAGCTTAATGTTACATAAGAATGTGCCAGCTTAATCATCTTCAGTAACAACTCTTTGTAAATGGCAAAGTCACAGGGTTAGAGAACTAAGAAGGAACCAGGTTTTATCCTCAGCACTAGAGGAAAAGTGGGGAAAAAAAAGACAAAGAAAACACTATGGAAAAGAACAGTTTGCCACTTTGGACATAAGCAGATCCTTGTGCCAAGTATCTTTGGAGGATCATAGAATCACAGAAATGTTCAGGTTGGAAGAGACCCTCAGGATCACCAAGTCCAACCACAGAATCACAGAAACGTTCAAGTTCATCTTTGGTCTGGTTTGTGCGTATTTCATTGTTTCCTTTTCAAACTTCCTATCTGATAAGGCATAAAGGAATCTGTAATCCAGACAACTGCCTCATTAGAGTTGAGATTTGTTTCGTGGCAGGCCGGATGTTTTCCATGACATGTAAGAATACCAAGGCTAAAAAGCATTAAAATAGCTACAGCTCGCGGCGCATGTTAACACAGCGGGAGCCTGCACCAGGGCACTCTGCAAAGAGCTGCAATTCCTGCCAGTGGGCTGGAAATTGTTGCCTGCTTTGCTCTGTGAAATGAAAAATGTGCTGTGTTAAAGAGAGCACTTTGTGTCTTACACAATTTTATGTTCCCCGTTGCAAAGATTAAGGATAAATTCTTCCATTAGAGAATCACAGAATCCCATCACGCTTGGGTGAGAAGGAACTTCTGGAGATCACCTAGTCTGCTAAAGCAGGGTCATCTAGAGTAGGTTGCCCAGAATCACAGTGTCCAGGCAGATTTGGAATCTCTCCAGAGGAGACTGCATAACCTCTCTGGGCAGCTTGCACTAGGGCTGCAGCACTATCACAACAAAGAATTTTCTCCTGTTCAGGTGGAACCTCCTGGGTTCCAGTTTGTGCCTATTTCCCCTTGTCCTGTTGCTGGGTGCCACTGAAAGGAGTATGGCCCCATCCTCTTTCCTCCCCGCCTTTAGCTCCTGCTGAGCATTTATCAGATCCCCTCTCAGGCTGCTCTTCTCCAGGCTAAACAGCTCCAGGTCTCTAAACCTTTCCACCTCACAGAGATCTCCAGGGCCCTCATCACCTTTGTAGCCTCTGCTGGACTATCTCTAGTAGTTCCCTGTCTCCTGATCTGGAGTACTGGGTCCAGTTCTGAGTATTCCAGATATGGCTTCTCTAGGGCGGAGCAACACTCAAGAAGCAATGAAAAAGTCTTGTCAGTAACATTTTCAGGTGTTTTCTGACGTCTGAAACTTTCCCATTTCGCTCCCTCACTTGGAAGGTGGCTGTTGAAGTGTAGATCAGGGAAGGAATTGCTCAAAGCCATTCTACATTGTCATGACTAATCTTGAAAGTATCTTGTTAAAATCTCATAGAAATGGTAGGTATTTCTCTCAAATTTGAAATAACTTCATTTGCAAACATCTGAGTGTGTTCCATGGCAAAAATGTGGGAGCAGCTGGTGTTCTTCAACATCATGGAGCACCATTTCAGAAGTGTTTCATTTCATGGGAGGAGGAATCTTTCCAATTATAGGTGCCAAAGATAGTAATTTTCTGATTTATACTGTACAGCTGGGTATGTATCACTCAGGTATGAGAACAAAGAAGAGCTGAAGCCCCTCCTGTGTAAGGCAGAGTGGAACTAACTTTCATTATTGTCTCTTCTCTGAGGATATTGAAGAAGACAATGCTGTGGCAAAGAGCAGCTCAATGAATGTGTGTGACAATCAGGAGCTTGCCAAAAGCCTCTTGGGGACATGTTTAGTATTGTTAATTCTTGTGATCACATCAAATTATTCATCTTTTATCAATTCAGATGGCTCTCCTTCTGGGGATAGGCTGTCTCAGCTGACATTTGATGTATGCTGTGTTAGCATTGCCACATCTCCAACAACAAAGGAAGAGTACAGTAGATTAGATGAAGCATCAGAAAGGTGTTGCTGCAGTGGTACTTGTCAGCATGAGGCCTGTCTGATGGCCATAACTTAAAAAAGAAATCAGAGACTCTGGGGAGAATGAGAACTGCCAGATGATAATTCCAGCATCCTAGAATCCCAGGATCTCAGAATGGTGGTGGTTGGAAGGGTTGTCTGCAGACCATCCAGACCAAACCCTCCTGCTAAAACAAGGTCAGCCACAGCAGGTTGGCCAGGATCACAACATCCAGATGCATTTGGAATCTTTCCAGAGAAGGAAACTCCACAACCTCTCTGGGCAGCCCACTCCAGGGCTCCAGCACCCTCACACCAAAGAAGTTTTTCCTCACGTTCTGATGGAACCTCCAGGTCCCACTTTGTGCCCCTTTCCCTTAGTCCTGTGGCTGGGCACCATTGTAAAGAGTCTGGCCCCATCCTCTTGGAATCTGCCCTTTAGCTACTGATGAACATTGATCAGATCCCCTCTCAGGCTGCTCTTCTTCAGACTGAACAGTCTTTCAGCTTTTCCTCCTCACAGAGATCTCCAGTCCCCGCAGCATCTTCATAGGAGACACTCTCAGCCTGAGCCTAGCTCCTGCACGCTCTGCAGCACCAGCAGGGCTGCCAGTCCCAGCGATGAGGGCGACGCCTGTCTCCGGGTCGCGGATCTCAGATGATCGAACGAGCAGCGACGTGCGGAGTGTGCTGTGTCGCTCGGGGCTCCGGGAGCATTAACCCGACTCATTTCCTCCTCCCTTTCGCTGGAGATCAGCAAAAGGGAAACGGCAGCGACTTGCTGGGGTGGGGGGAGGATGTGTCCCCGGGAGGGCTGTGCTTTTGGGGTGTGGGGCTGCCATAGGATCTTGCTGGGGATGTTTACATCTCTTGCATCAACTCACGTTTTTTTCTTGCTCTAATGCATTGACCCTTGAAGAGACAACCCTGCTGATTGCAGCTGCTCTTGCTGCAGCCATTTAACTCTTTCGTGGTGAATCCAAAGAAGCTTCCTGGAAGTTTGCTCCAACTGAATCATCTTCTGCAAATGATTTTTTATAATATACCAAGTTTCCATATGATGATAACAGGCCTTTGTGCAAGGCCATCAAGAAATGAAAATGAGCTTCCAGGAGACAGAAGGGATATATAGACAGTTAAGGAGATGAGAGAGAAATGGCATTTTATTTGCAGTGGGGAAATGCTATGAGGAAGGAGAAATTTTGCGGGATGAGCAAACTGTGCCAGAAATGAATTAAGCTTCTGGATCTGTCTAGTGCTGAATTTCTCCCTTTTGTTGTATGTGCCTTGATAAAAATTCCAACTCTGTAGAGGAAAAGAATTTTCTATCACGAGTGTAGAGAAGCACTGGTATAGGTTGCCCAAGTTGATGGTAGAAGCCCAGTGCCTGAAAATATTCCAGGTCAGGTTGTTTGGGTCTCTGAGCAACCTGCTCTACTTGAAGATGTTCCTGCTGACTTCAGGGAAGTTGGACTAGATGAACTTTAAAGGCCCTCCAATCCAAACTGTTCTCTGATTCAAGGATTCTGTGATTTTATGATTCTATGATTCTATGCTTATGCAGGGCCTGAAGCACATGACCTATGAGGAGCGTCTGAGGGAGTTGAAGCTCTTCAGTCTGGAGAAGAAGAGGCTGAGGGGAGACATCATTGCTCTCTACAATTGCCTGAAAAGAGGTTGGAGTGAGGAGGGGACACCCTTTTCTCCTTGGCAGCAAGCTGGATAGTAAGAAATATTTCTTCCCTGAAAGGGTTCTTCAACATTGGAACGGGCTGCCGAGGGCAGTGGTGGAGTCACCGTTCCTGGGGATGTTCAACCAGTGTGTGGACCTGGTGCCTAGGGACATGGTTTAGTGTTGTCATCTCAGTGCTGGGTCAAGGGTGGGACTGGATGATCTTTGAGGTCTTTTCCAACCAGATACATTCTGTGATTCTGTGATTCTGATTCAGTATAACTAGGTGAGTAGATAGACAGGAAGATGCCCTAGCTGGAAGTCTCAATCAGAGCAGTTGCACATCCAACCACAGCCTGAGGAGCAGTAACTAGAATTGTAACAGCAACTCTGATTCCAGCTCCTAATTAAATTCTGAAACATAGACCTGCCAGGAGATGACATTAATTTGTTTAGTGGCATGTCACTATATCACACAGAACAACTACGTGGACACAACATGTTAGGGGGACCCTGTAGGGCATAGAGCCATGGAATTATTTTCATTGGAAAACACCTGTGAGATTATTGAGTCCAGCTGTTAACCCAGCACTGTCAGGTCACCACTAAATCCTGTCCCTCAGCACCACATCTAAACAGCTTTGATATCTCTCCAGGGGTGGGGACTCTGCCACTTCCCCGGTCAGCCTGTTCCAGGGCTTGACAGGACTTTTGGGGAAGAAATTTTTCCTAAATTCCAATCTAAACCTCCCCTGCACAACTTAAGGCTGTTTTCTCTTGTCATTTCAGAGAAGAGATCAACCTCCACCTGTCTCCAACCTCCTTTCAGAGAGCTGTAGAAAGTGAGGTCTTACATCAATCTCCTTTTCTTCAGACTACACAACCCCAGTTCCCTCAGCTGCTCCTCACAAGGCCTGTGCTTTAGACCCTTCACCAGTTTTGTTGCCCTTCTATGCACCCACTTCAGCAACTCAATGACCTTCTTGTAGTGAAGGCTCCAAAACTGAACCCAATATTTGAGGTGTGACCTCACTGGTACTGAGTACAGAAGGAAAATCACTGCCTTGGTCCTGGTGGCCACACTACTTGTGCTCCAGGCCAGGATGCTGTTTGCCTTCTTGGCCATCTGGGCACATTGTGGATGAAGTGTACCTTCAGCATGTGGATGGCTTCATTCTGGAGGCAGGGACAGTGGATGAGCATTTAACCCCATTCAACATCGCCATGCAGCACAGGATGTGAAGAAGGTTATGTTCCTTGCTCAAAACAATGTGAAGCTCTTTCTATTTTTCATCTATTTCAAATGTAATTATAGAGATTGGAATTTGGCTGCAAAACCTGGGCTAGCTTGTCTGCAGAGGCAAAGTGCGCCAAGTTGTTGAGCCTTGGTCCTTGGAAGTGTCTTTGGGTGTTTTAGACCATGAGATTCTGAGGCTGCTCAGTCTCTTTTTGAAGGATGCCTTTATGATTAAGCTGAAAAGTTACTGTGAATGTTTAAAAACTTAATCTACTTATGCTTACATTCCTGTAAAGCCTAAAGTCAAACTGCTTCTATGGGAGTGACAGCTTGGATAGGAGTGAAGGGCCAAATGAGAATGATGGAGAAATCTCATTTGACAAGGCCACTTCAGACAAAAGAAATGTTAAACAAACAGCCTTACACAATGGGAACTGGTGAACTTCTGCTGAACTTTGATGATGGCTGGGTGCCAAAGGAAAGTTTGATGCTACCCACATGTTCTCTCTTGGAATTCTCTCTGGTTTTAATGTCCGGCATTTGTATACCATTTAAACTGCAAAATGAAGAGTGGTTAACTATCTTTCCTGGGTATAACAGCTGACAGAAGTTAAAATGTCTGCCTAGAACTCCTGTGCTTCACAGTGAGCATTCTCACAC
This sequence comes from Ramphastos sulfuratus, assembly GCA_013399055.1. Classification (NCBI taxonomy): domain Eukaryota; kingdom Metazoa; phylum Chordata; class Aves; order Piciformes; family Ramphastidae; genus Ramphastos; species Ramphastos sulfuratus. Next base: position 297,398 of record WBNM01023833.1, read on the forward strand.
TGGTAATTACTCAGATAATATAAATCTGGGCCATATTAAGCCATAAATAAGTGAGACTAGATGATTTTGCAACATTTGATAGTAGCAAAGAAATTGAAAATGTTCAGATGTTGCTTTCAGACTACAGTCTGCTGCCACAAGTGGTGAAAGTGATCATGGCCTGGATAACTTCACAACTGTCTACTTGGCTGGGCAATGCAAGGCAAAGGCTCTGGGCAGACTCAGTGTCTTAGGGTAGATGCAGTTAGAAGAAGCTTTCTGAGTTTCAGGATCATGACTTCTTCAAATTTTAAAACAAAATTAGGTATTTTCTCAACCTAATCAGATCCTAGTTAGGAATGTGAACTCTGCCTGTCAGGAACAGGCTCTAACATCCAACCACCTTGTCATTGCCTTCTGATATTCCAGATTTATCTTTTTCTGGCCATGACAGAAAAGCTGCATTCTACAATTTTAAATATTCTGATCATTGCTATCTGCAGTAGCTGCAAAGAACAAATTACTAAAAAGGGATCGATCTCACAAAGAAAAACCAACCATTTGAAATGGAAAGCTGCCATCACAATCTGATGATATCAATTAGAGTTGCAGAAAATGCAGCTCACCATTTCAGGCAAAAGAAAGACAGAGCCGGGGCCAAGTTGCTTCAAGGTCTGTGCTGGTCATTATCCTCTTAACTCAAGATGTGTATGAGGTTCAAAGGCAAGCATCCTGGGAGGCTGGAAGGTGCTTAGATGCACCTCATTCCAACCTCCATTTTTGTTAGGAATATTTCATTTTCCTGGTATGTTCGTTGACAGCTGTCTGAGTATGAGCCAGCATGTGCCCAGGTGGCCAAGAAGGTCAACAGTATCCTGGCCTAGAGCAGCAATAGTGTGGCCAGCAGGAGCAGGGCAGGGATTGTCCCCCTATACTCAGCACTGGTGAGGCATGGCCTTGAGTACTGGGTTCAGTTTCAGGCCTCTGACTCCAAGAAGGACATTGAAGTGCTGAAACAGGTCTAGAGAGGAGCAGTGAAGCTATTGAAGGGTCTAGAGCACAAGTCTTATGAGGAGCAGCTAAGGGACCTGGGGTTATTTAGTCTGGAGAAAATTAGTCTGAGGGGAGACCTTTTAGCTCTCTATAACTTCCTGGAAGGAGATTGGAGCCAGGTGGGGGTTGGTCTTTTCTGCCAAGGGGCAAATGACAGGAGAAGAGGAAATGATTACAAGTTGTGCTAGGGAAGGCTTAGGTTGAACACTAGGAACAATTTCTTCCCCAAGAGTGCTGCCAAGCCCTGGAACAAACTGCCCAGGGCAGTGGTGGAGTCCCCATCCCTGGAGAGATTTCAAAGCTGTGTAGATGTTGTTGCTGAGGGACAGAGTTTATTGGTGACTTGGCAGTGCTGGGTTGATGGTTGGTCTTGATGATCATAAGGGTCTCTTCCAACTGAAGCAGTTCTATGGTTGTATGCTTCTATGACTTAGTTACACTGGTGGCTTTAGGGGATGCCATTGCATTATGGGACAGGTCTTTCTAGTCAGGGCACACAAGTGCCAGTGCAAATCCTCCTGCTTGAAATGCCTTTGAAACCCTCAGGGGATGCAATGCAAATCCAATAGAAATATCAGGTATAGGGAATTGCCTGACCAGTAGTTTGTCTTCTGCAGAGATGATGGTTAAAATTTCATCATCAAACAGCAAGGGGAGCAGGATGGGTCAGTTCTTCTCATTAAATCCTCTGTTGCAGGGATGATCTGACCCCAAGGAGTTGTAAAAATCAATCACAAAGCAGCTCAGCCTTTCCCATGGGCCAGACTGCAGCAAGTGGTGGGTGTTTTAATACAAGATCTACCTGAACCCACAGGCTCCTCAAGAGATAATTGCTCACCTACCATACTTCAGCTGACACCAGCTGAATATTTTCCAGTGCAATGACATACTCAGGGTTGATTTCAAGAACAAATTATAAACATTTCTAGCTACAGGCTAAATAGAACTTGGTTTGCCAAGTGTAGTCTCTTCCTTTGGTCTGCCAAGTGCAGCTGAATGTGAGATGTATTTATGCTGAAGCAGGAAGACCTATGAACAACCCAGCTTTCAGTCCCTCTTCTCTGCAAAAACACTAATCCATGGCACAAAAATCCCTGCAGGAGCTCAGCTAAGCACTATTTTTCTGCATGAGAGCCCGTTACTTAGGTGCTGACCTCCTGTGATTAAGGAGCATGGGCTTTTCCTGGCCTCTCTGTCATTTATAGTGTTAAACACTTACCTAAAATTAATGCAGTTTTGATGCTGTTTTCTAGCTCCTAGCTTTAAGTTTAGTCAAATTAATGTGCTGCTTCTTGGGCACTATCTCTGTTATAAACACAACGTGCCCTAATGGTCAAGAAGGTTTGTGGTCTCTTGGGGCGCATTAAGAAGGCTGTGGCCAGCAGCATTTTGATGGAAGTTATCCTCCCCCTCTACTCTGCCCCAGTGAAGCCACATCTGAAGTACTGGGTCCAGGTCTGGGATACTTGGTTCAAGGAGCTCCTTGCTGTCAGCATTGACATCATCTCTTTTCTCTGTTTTTATAAAATGTAGAGCATTTCAACGATTGTAAGATCTTTACTGTAGCTTGCTATCTATCTTGGGTTAAAACTGACTCTGGTCTGATAGTAATAACCTTGTTTCCACAGGAAACCAGTCTAAAAGACTTCTTGCCTGCAGTTGGAAGCTGCCAGTTTGAGAAGCTGCCAGAGCCTGCCTGACAAAAACAGACCTCTCTGTGCTTCCTCCTGTGATGACTTTCCCATGGAGCATAAAGGTGAACTGCCAGGTCATTGATCGCACTGCAAACAAGGTATTGGCAGTAGGGCAGGAGATCTCTGTGGGGTTGAAGTGTCTGGAAATGGCACACTCTGGCTGCTTGTTACATCAGTCTGGTGCTAACTGGTCCCTAAATGAAAGGGTGTCACCAAAAGTGAACCACAGGCTGCTTAACTTATTTTCTTTAATAGCTCCAAAAAAGTGTCCCACTCAAAAGTTAGACAGGGTATGGCATGGTACAGGTTTATGCCATCTTCAGCTCCATGGTTCCTCCATCTATTGATTTAATCTTTAGAGGAACACTTTATGCCAAGTCAATACAATAGCCTGCTTCTTCCTCATCATGCAGTGACTGATTCTGTTTCAGCGGAGGATTGAAAGGCTGATGGGAGATGAAGCCATTAATTCCTGCATGTGCTCATGAGTGTCTGCTGCCTTGTGCTGCTCCAGCATGGACCCCCAGCACCCCTGCATTATGACCATGCCCAAGGAAATAAAGCTAGTAAAGTTAAAGCCACAACTCTCTTTGTTGTGAATCATAGAATTATTTTGACTAGAAGAGACCTTTAAGACCATCAAGTCCAACTGTTAACCTGCACTGCCAGGTCACCACTAAACGATGTCCCTCAGCATCACATCTACATTTCAACCCATCCAGGGATGGGATCTTCACCACTATCCATCTGCCTAGGCTCTGGCTCTCCAGAGAGACTCTACACTCCACAGTGACAGCCTTCAGTGATTCAATTTACAGCTATGAATGATGAGTATTTATGTAAGTCCAACAAGCAGGATCTCAGACCAGTTGGCAAAAGTCTGAGGAACCATGAGCCAGCAGCTGTCGCTGACAAATGTGTTGTAGAAACCAAAGTAATAGCAACGGTGGTGGCATATGTGGACTTCCTATGACATGGACAGTAAGGTCACCTCTTGCCTTGGCTCTGCATTGAAGAGGAAAAGGTCCCAAAAGACAGATGTTCTAGCCTCACATAAACCTTTTTATCCCAGTGTTGACACAGAGCACATCCATCCAGAGGTCTGTCTGCTCAGGGAAAAAGCCTGTGTGAGCCAGTGGTCCACAGCTGAGGGAGCTGGTTGAAGCTATATACGAAATTTTAATGCTGCTGTTTCTGAGTGCTTGTCTGGAGCTTAACTCTGATATTTGGTAACTGTCCAGGTTCTTCAAAAGAAAGATGAGCTCCTTGCCATACCCTGAAATCTCACCCTGTGCTCAACGGAACCCACCTGAACCGACAACCAAGCTGAAATCCTTCAATGTGCTGTCCAGACCTCTGCCATGTGCACTTATGGAGTAGTTTATCGTGGTGGTTGTCTCTTGGAGGACATGGATTGGCTATTTTGATGTTGGTCCTCACAGCTGTTTGCTGGCAGCAAAGCAATGAATAGATGTGGTGAGAGGAATGTGCTCATGGGAGGCATGGACACAGCAGGGGAAGCAAAAGGAGGAATAGAAAGTCTGCATGAATTTCAGGGCTGTGAGCATATTGAAGGGAACATGAACTGGAGGGGGTTCAGGAAGGGCAGCCCAGGAGGGGGAGTTGCTTTGTGTGAGGAGGCAGAGAGAATGGCTGGAGATATGCCCAGGGGTGAGTGATGAGGCAGCTGAGAGCTTGTGGGTAAGGGTTGCAAGCCAGCATGCGTGATTTTGTCATGGGTGTCAAAGGATTGTGACCAGTGGCACATAGCCTAGCCTGGTGCTGTACTCCAGGGTCAATACTGGGGCCAATCCTGTTTATAACACCTTCTTTAACAACCTGAAGGATGGGGCAGAGAGCACCCTCGGCAAATCTGCAGATGACATACAGCTGGGAGGAGTGACTGATGGACTGTATCTGTGTGCTGCCATCCAAAGGGATCTCAACAGACTGGCGAAATGGGCCTGCAGCCCTGTCCTGCTGGGGCAAAACAGGCTCTGAGCATTTGCTTGCAGTGCTAATACCCTGTCTGTTTGGCTGGGTTTCAGATTTCTCTCCTGCCAGTGGTCTATTTTGCCTCGAGGAGCAATTGAAGGGGTTTTGCTCTGGAGGGGCTTATGCTCCTCCTCCTCCGGTGGGTATTGCAGGCTAGCCCCGGGGGGACACGTGACTCCCTCCCAGGCTTTGTTCGTTTTCGGCAGCATGTCCAGGCTCTGCTACCCTCTCTGCCTCGTGGTTGCATCGAGAGTACAAAATTGGAATTGTAACTTCCTCGTTTATCATTTCAGCATTGATCAGTGAGTAAATGTGGCTACTAATTCTATTGGAGTCTCTGGGTTTTCCCGCCAATAGCCCTGCCCAGGGTAAAGGGAGTCCATCTTGTGGCTGGCAGCGGCATGTGCTGCTCCTCACCCTTGAGTATTTGCACCTTTATTCCTTCCCTAAATTACCTTAAAGGGGTTTTCTTTATGCCTTTTGTGTAAGTAATTCCCAACTGGGTATTCGAACTTTACCAAATTGTAAATAGTTCACCGTTTAGGGGTGTGTGTTTGTTTGGCGTGGGAGTTCGTGTAAATAAAGTTTAATATTTTCCTATTTCTTGCATATTAAATTTGAATATTCATAACAAGCCCTCAACATAAAATAAGACATGGACCTCATGGAGGGCATCCAGAGGAGGGCCACAAAGATGATCAGAGGGCAGGGGCACCTCTCCTATGAAGACAAGCGGAGAGAGTTGGGGTTGTTCAGCCTGGAGAAGAGAAGGATCTGGGGAGACCTTCTAGCAGGTTTCCAGTATGTAAAGGGGACCTAGAATAAAGAGGAAGAGGGAATTTTACAAAGGCATTTAACAGTGATTTTAAACTAGAGAAGAGTAGATTGAGGGTGGACAGTAGGAAGAAGTTCTTTACTACGAGAGTGGTAGAACACTGGAACAGGTTCCCCAGGGAAGTGATGGAGCTCCATCCCTGGACACATTCAAGGTCAGGTTTGATGGGGCTCTGAGCAACCTGATCTCATTGGGAATGTCCCTGCTTACTGCATGGGGGTTGGACTAGATGACCTTAAAAGGTCCCTTCCAACCTAACGCATTCTACGATTCTATGACTTGATGATTATGATTCTGTGGTCATCTACTGATACCCTCTCATTGAAAAAATCCTTGACGAATTAGTTGCCAAGGGTCTCATCAGACCATCCTATGGATATTACTTGTCACCAAAGTCTGTGTGCACACAAATGCTCCACAATTCACATCCTGTTGTTTCCTGCTTCGCTGTTTTTTGAGTCTGTTTGAGGAGGACAAATTACGTGGTCAAAAATTGCACTTGGTGGGTTTCATGGCTTAGCCAGGGAAATCTGCACTCGAAACACAGCCCTTGGTCCATGCAGCTGTCCTGGTAAGGAATGATCATACAGAAAAAAAACCCATGAGGAAGCAGCTGTCTTGATTTTTATCTTGGCTTTCTAAATTATGCCTCTAAGTCATGTTTCTAAGTTTACCCCCTGGAGAGAAAGGCAGAAGCTGAACTGGCTCTTCCCTCTCTAACTCTTTCGGCCACGAAAGTTTCCACTGGAGGAACACACTCCTTCTAAATGCCAGTGAGCAGCCTCAAACTCAACAGCCTCATCCGCAGCCCCATGGGGGAACCTTAGCCCATGGTAGGACGTCCGGCTGCTGTGGTTTAGCCTGGTGGTACTTGGGGGAAGCAGCATTTTGTTCCTGTTGCCCTGGCAGCTTCAGAGTCATCATATCTATTTGTAGGCTGAGGAAGCTTGGCACAATACAGGTAATATCCTCATTGTTTTTTTCCAGTTGCTCTGGGTGCCTATAGGCATCCAGCTCCTGTCTGCATCCATGCTGAGTGGCCTGGAAAACCAAGCAGTAGGCCAGAGGCCAGGACTTCTCAAATGGCTGAGATCAGCAGCAGCACTGAAACAGGGAAGCTAAGAAGATTGAGGATGCCTTGTACACCTTCTCCTCCAGCTGAGTCCAGCAAGTGCTAAGCAGCATCTCCTGCAGCCCAACCATCATCCCTAAGGCTTCATTTTCAGTTTTCACTTGGGAAAAGTGATCACATTATCTAATGAACAAGGAACGTCAACTGTATTCTTTGATCATCTCCAGACTAACTCTCACAGCACAAATTTAATTACTGATACAGTCACACAGAATCACAGGATCCCAACATGGTGGGGGTTGGAAGAGACCTCTGGAGGTCATCAAGTCTAACCGCCTGCTAAAGCAGTGTTACTCCCAGTAGCTTGCCCAGGATTGCAATGTCCAGAGAAGAAGACTCCACAACCTCTCTGAGCAGCCTGCTCTAGGGCTCTGGCAGGCTCTCAGTAAAGAATTTTTTCCTCCTGTTCAGGTGGAACTTTCTGGTTTCCAGTTTGTACCTGTTGCCCCTTGTCCTATCAATGAAAAGAGTCTGGCCCCATCCTCTTGCCCCACACTCTTTAGCTCTTGCTGAGGATTGCAATATGGATCAACACTGACAAAATCCTCTCTCAGGCTGCTCTTCTCCAGGATAAACAGCCCCAGGGCTCTCAGTCTTTCCTCCCCACAGAGATGCTCCAGTGTCCTCAGCATCTTTGCAGCTTCTGAAGGGCTCTCTGCAGGAGCTGCCTGTCTCTCTAAGTTGCTCAAGCATTTTAGATGTTTTATTGTCTGAACATGTCTGTTAGAAAGACAAAAATAACATTTTGTGGAGTGTTGGCTTGTGGTAGTATCTGAGCCATTCATTGTCCTCCAGCATCCCTCAACTCAGCATCCCTTTTTTTCAGATGGTTTTGTGCCAGTTACCCTACAGAGGTGCTCCAGCCTCAGCCTGTCTAGAGCTGACCAGGGCAAATGAGAGCAGAGAAGAGCAGAGACACGTAAAGTGTTTGAGGATCTATTTTCTCTTCAGCACAAAGATGGCTAATCAGGTTGATCAGGTTGGACCAGGCTCTGAGCAACCTGATCTAGCTGAAAATGTGCCTGCTCACTGCAGGAGTGGGTTAGACTAGATGACCTTTAAAGGTCCCTTCCAACTCAAACCAATCTGTGATTCTGTGATTCTATAGCAGTTGTGCTTTCAAAGAGAGGTTAGAACAGATCCACCACAGGTAAAAAGCTGAAGTGATGGCCCGGCCCTCTAGCAGCAGCAGCTCCTTGGATCAGTGGAATATCTGGACATGTGACAAGTGCCATTTCCTAGGAGAGCCTCTGAGTCTCTCCCAGATTTCACATCTCTGTTCCCCAGGGCTTCTGGAAACAAACAAGTATTTTCCTCCCAATGTTTTAGCATTCCCATGCCAAGGACTCACAGGAAAGATTGAGCACACTGCTTTTGATTATTTAATTACTAATTTTTTTTTACATCTCATGGAAAGTTTATCTACAGTAGGGCTATGACTCAAGACACAAGAGGAACATCATTTTCCAGCCCACTGGATGCAGCTTATGGGAGTTCAGGGTGGTGCCAGGAAGTTGATGGTGATGACTTGAGCTGCAAGGAGCCTCGGATATAGCCAGGCTCCCTTAGCCCTGCCAGCACCACTTGTCATCATGACCTTATGTTCCAGTTTGAGGGCAAAAGGCCCTATTTTTTCCTTTCTGTTAATTTTAAAGAGATAAATATAGTCAGCGGATTGACCTCCTAATCCCATGGAAACCTTGAAGTTTAAAGCTGAACATGTGAAATTTAGCAGTAGCACTTTTTAAATTGTAGGCTGGTCATTGTTTAGCTTAGCATGAGGCAGTGTTGTGTGCCTTCAAACACCATTCATTAGCACAAGCTCATCGAGCTTTGCAAAACAAAAGCCATGAGTCTTTGTTTTGCTAAAAAGCTGTTTCCCAAGGAAAAAAAAAAAAAAAAAAAAAAAAAAAATTGTTACCAGCAACAACCACTGTCCAATGTTGAAATATGATTGAATAGAGTCATGACTAAGGTTTCCTAAATATATATTTGGGAAAAGGTACATAAAATCTGTATGGAGTGTGTCTAGAGAAGGGCAAGTAAGCTGGCGAAGGATCTGGAGAACAGGTCTGGTGAGGAGCAGCTGAGGGAACTGAGCTTATTTAGGCTGGAGAAAAGGAGACTGAGGGGAGACCTCTGGCTCCCTACAACTCCCTGAAAGGAGGTTGGAATGAGGATAGGATTGGTCTCTTCTCACAAGTAACAACCAAATGGACAACAGGAAATAGCCTTAAGTTGTGTCAGGGAAGGCTTAGGTTGAACACGAGGAACAATTTCTTCCCCAAAAGTGCTGTTGAGCCCTGGAGCAGGCTGCCCAGTGTAGTGGTGTAGCCGTTATCCCTGGAGGGATTTCACAGCTGTGTAGATGTGTTGCTAAGTGACATGGTTTAGTGGTGACCTGGCAGTGCAGGGCTAAAGGTTGGACTTGATAATCCTAAAGGTCTCATCCAACCAAAACAATTCTGTGAGTCTCTATTTCTATTTGAACAGACATCTAGGGGAACTCTGGCCCTGAAGAACTCTCTGGAGCTTGGGTCTGGTTTTCACCCTGACTCTGATATAATTCCCAGGCCTGCACTTTTATCCCCCAGAACATGAGCTACAGGCAACAAGAAGAGATGGTCATCTATAAGGAGGAATTTATGTTTCCCATTAACAGCAGCTCTGGGCAGAACCCAAACAAGCAGCACTGACCGAAAATAGGCTGTGATATAAAACTGGTTCAAAACTGAGACCCCTTCCTAGAACTGTCCAGAGCTTTTTATTTTCCCCATGGTGACTTCAGAACTAACAGGACATGTGTTCATTAGCCTGCAGGAGGTTATTGTAATGAGTAATAATGGATGTGACAGCAACCCTGAGGTAACTCAGTGACTCTGCTTCCCGTTTCTTCCATGTTTGGCTTTCATCCTCTCTAATTTCTGCTTTCTGACACACAGAAGAGTGAAACTTTAACAAGATTGGGATATCACTTACGGAAAAAATAAAGAAAATTAAGCTGTAAAGCAGACTGATTATTGGGAAATACTTTGCTGAAGAGTCAGGAAATGGAGGATGGTTATGATGCCTCTTTGGAGACACAAGGTTTCTCCCAGAGCTCAGCCAAAAAGGTTTTGACTTGTCCTTCCAAGAAACTTACAATGATGTTTTTGGATCAAATGACCAGATCCTTGAACAGTGGAGGTTGGCGATCTCTCCAGGTGGCTCTGAAGGGGCCTAATCCAACTCTTTTGCTTGAAGTAGGGCCAGCCTGGAGCAGGTTGCCCATCCAGACAGTGCTTGAATATCTAAGGATGCAGACTCCACAGCCTGTCCTGGCAACCTTGTTCATCCACCTTGACAGCAAACAAATTTTCCTTATGTTTAGGTGGAATTTAATATATTTCAGTTCGTGACTGTTCCCTCTTGTCCTGGCACCACTGGGATGAGCTTGGCTCCATCTTCACCCCTTTCCATCTCTTTTTAGGTATGGTGGAGATAGGTGACAACGAAGATGAACCTGAAGGTTGGATCTGAGGAGGATTTATGTGGAGAACAGAAGTTTAGTTTGCTAAAATGAAACCGTAGCTGTCCTTCCATTGTGCTGAAGAACTCAGCTTTTTTTTTTTTTTTTTTTTTTTAATATACAATTGCCCCTAGTTCACTTAAGCAAAAATGTGGCTTTGATATGGAAAGGCTGTTTGATGGGTCGTGCCTGTGAACAGTGCAGGAGGTCTGTCAGGCTTCATCTTGGAGCTGCAGCTGCTGGAGAGTGCAGTGATATCATGAAGCTTTAGAATCATAGAATTGTTTGTGTTAGAAAAGACCTTCAAGATCATCAACTCCAACTGTTAACCCAGCACTGCCAGGTCACCACTAAATGACGTCCTCCAGCACCACAGCTTTGAAATCCCTCCAGGGACACAGGCTCTGCCACTGCCCTGAGCATCTTGTTCCAGAGCCTGACAACCCCTTCAGGGAAGACATTTTCTTAGTATTCAATCTAAACATAAACCTCCCCTGATTCAGCTTGAAGACATTTTCTCTTGTGCCTCTTATTACTAAGGAGAAGCAACTGACCCCCATCTGGCTCCAACCTCCTTTCAGAGAATTGTAGAGAGCCAGAAGGTCTCCCCTCAGTCTCCTCTTCTCAGGCTGAACAGTCCAAGTTCCCTCCACCACTCCTCACCAGACCTGTTCTCCAGACCCTTCACCAGCTTTGTTGGCCTTCTCTGGACATGCTCCAGCCCCTCAATGTCCTTCTTGGGGTGAAGGGCCCAAACCTGAACCCCCTACTTGCAGTGTGGCTTCACCAGTGCTGAGTGCAGGGGAACAATCTCTTCCCTGTGGTAGTGATAAGCCAAAATCTGCTCATGGTTCCCCTGGAAAAAGCAAGAGCAGCTTTACCTAAGCCTGAGTTCACCCCAAAGCTGTTGCAGATAGAGATGATTCCAAGCAGCAGCAGGAGATAGGAGGTTCATGCCCCGCCTGCCCAAGGACCAGCACCTCCTGTTTCCTTCTTCAGCCAGGAAAAGGCTATCTGGAGGAGCAGGTGCTCTGAGTGCTGCATGGAACTGTCAGCACAGCCTCCACACACCTCATCGAGGTGTGAAGATGTGTGAGGGGAGACAGCAGAAGCCACAGTTGTGCAGGGACTCCTGCCAGAGATTGGATGAAAGCAGTAGGAGCTCTGGCTCTTCCCACGCTGAGCCCACGAAGTGCCTGCAGAGACAGTGCAGAGCATGGGCAACAATTTGGGAAGGGAACGAGAGTCTTTTTGAGGGGACCAGATAGAGGAACGATGCTAGGCTGCCAATATCTGGTCAGGCAAAGCAGAAAGCAAGTGTCTGCATGCATACAGTGTCCTTCTGCCTCTGGAGAAGGATAGGGTCTCCATCCATCACTTTCACAAATGTGGTTGTGTGGGGTGAACAGGTTGGTGAAGGAGGTTGGACCACCCGGGTGTTACTTGCATCACTTTGGTGCTATCACACAGAGCAGCTAGGTGGGACCCAGGAAGCTGAATAAGTATGAATTTTGCAGGGACCTCTATGTTTAGGGTAGCAATCATGTTTATTTTGGCATTTCATTTCTCTGGTGAAGAAACCATTCTGTTCTGAGATGACTTTGAGTAATACTTTATCTCCTGGGTGGTTGGTTTTGCTTTGACATGGAAGGCAGTTCTGCTCTTGTAAATGACATGCCTTGTTATAAACATAAATTGAAGGTCCATATGTAATGGAAAATGTTCCCTCAGCTATGATACATAGCAAGCATGGTACACAATTCCTGCTAGACCACTGACAGAAATGCTCATTTGAGTCATCACAACATCGAGCCTTGAGCGAAGGCTGGAGGGTTTGAATCTTAAGCTGAAACACTGGAACCCTATCTTCCAGATGAGTGTAGTGAGGTACATCTTCTCCCAGAGCTTATCTTGAAGATCTAGTTTCCTTGTAGGCTGATCTTTGACACAGGCTCCACAATGAACCATCATTAATGGTTGGACTCAATGATCTTGGATCTTTTCCAGCCTTCATGATTCTATGGTTATTAATAAACAGAGAAAACATGACTGGATGGATGCTCATGGTGAAAATGGGCAAAAGACAGTCAGTACAACATAGCCTTTCTATAACAACTCTTTGGTAAGTTGTTCAAAGCCGTAATGTCCTCAGAGGTTGTTCTTCCTGTGAAAATAAGGACTGAGCAAAGTGACCACAGGTTGAAGTCCTGTCTGTACCTAACTGTACTCAGGTTAACCTGGTGGAGTAGGTGATGGACGCTGACTAAAGAAAAACTCAAAGTTGGGTACTTGGTTTTAAGGGCCTGAGTTCTGTTTTTGTAGGATCATGAGTACTACAATTAATGAGCAAACTAGCTATAGAACCTAGGAATTAAATAGAGTCAGATCATCACTTTGATTTCCACAAAGGGAAATTCTTTGGGGGCTGCACCCAGTTTAATGTAGTTTTTGAACCTTGAACGAGAAAGAAACCAAACAATCCCAAGCATGGGGCTGGGATTTTTCATCTTTTTTATTTCAGTCAAACTCCAGGTACTTCATACTCTTGAGAAGCATTTTCCTCACATCTATGTTAAAGGATAAATGCACAATTCACTTCTAAAAACACCTGGTATTTTCCGACACAGTAAGTTTTAAATTTTTGAAAAAAACAAAACAAAATCAAAACAAAACAACACAAGAAAAAACCAGCATCATTTTGTGGTACCACCTCCCACCCCTTGGATCTGTTGACTCTAGAGGAAGACCACCAGCCCTTTTTAAATACACAAGCATACTGTCATATTCCAAAAGTTCAGATGGGTTTGAAATTGCCATTCTTGTCCTCTGGAGACAGAATCCAAGCACAAAATGTACCAGTCTGGGATGTACCAAAGTAGATCCGTACCAGAAAAATATGTTACTTGCTTCTATGACAACATTGGAGACATACAAAAAATAAGACACAGAGCATCCCACACATTAAGGAGATGAAACTGCCTGCTATCCTGAAGGGACTATAAAGCTGTCTCATCAGCTCCAGGACTCTGAGCTTTAATATTCCTTCTTCACATATTTGCATGACTAAGATGTCTTGGTGCACAGCACCATTGAGTCTGCCATAACTTCTGCTGCAGACTGACATTTCCCACCATGACCCTCAACAGAGAGTCTGAATTTGACTGCAGCTGTGTTGCTGATGATCTCAATTTTAACGGCCCTCAAGCATAGAGAGGCTGAGAGGAATGACCTGAGAGCTGAGGAAAGCTGTCAGCAGCCCTGTCTTCTGCTGTCCTAGATACATGGGGAATAAGATAGCTTCTCACTATGCAAAATAGATTATCCTTTTATGACCTAGTGCTCCAGTGGTTAAATACTATCTCTGCCAAAGATGGCCCCGAAACCAAGGTCCTGCTGCTTGACTTCCCCACTTGAAATACAGGGTCTGGAGGGGTTAAATTTTTGCATATCAAGGTACTTCGAAGATAAGCTGGCTTGCTTGAGCCTTGTGCGCTGTAAAAACAGTGTAAAGGAGAGAAGAACATGAGACAGGACTTCAGTGCTTGTGGAAAGTTTTGATTTGAGTCTGGCTTTGTGCAAAAACTGTCTACATATTGTTTTGGCCTCAACAGATGCTCCCAGTGTCAGGTCAGGGAGCAAAAGCTTGACTTTTTGCTTAACGGCATGGGCTCTGGAACCCCCAAATTCACCAGCCAGCTTGGGGTTTCTCACTGTGAGTGCCTCATAAAAGGCACAACTAGCTAGATACTGTTCTCCTAGCCCAAGCCAGGAGCTGAGGGTACTCACACTGACCACAGCAGCAGGTTCCACACAGCCTCATGATCACACAAAGCAGCACGTTCAGGCTGAGGTCAATTCAGGAAGGACAGACAGTAAGTCATGAGAACAGGGACCAGGCATAGCCCATAATCAAGGGCTTGGCCACAATCAAGGGGCTCTTGGACAAACAAATATGTGGCCCAGGTGAGAGTGGTCAAGGCCCATTTAATGTCTTCAGTCCCACCTGTGGAGGAGTAGTGGAGTAACTAGAAATGTGACTTCAGGTGGTGCTGGCCTCCTAATCTACACATCCCCATCCAGCAAGTGTCAGTGGGAATTAAGGATGGAGTCCTGCAAGGAAGAAATACTGTGATAGGGACCTGTCTGGCTAGTGCAAAGCTGTCAGTTAAAAGCTGTCTGCTCCCCTGGAGGTGACTGCAAGTGGGTGTCTTCTCATTATCCTCTGCTGCTGCCCTCCAGGAGCTCTGGAGATAGGGATGTTTGAAGGTAAAGTGCTTCATCAGTTTTCTGCTTAGTCAGTGTAATGAAGTGGAGGGGTAGTTTGTTCCCTCTGTATATGTTCTCCTGAGTTCTCTTTATCCAGCAGCAGTGGTGGGAGAAGCTTCCTTATTAATGGCAGCTCGTAATTGTGAGCTTGGCATCTGGTGGATCAGAGGAGATGAAATCATTTGTGTTCTTGTCTGTGCAAGGGTGGAAGCGATGCAGAGGAGACAACTTTTAATTAAAACCAGCCGCCATAGATCATAAAGCAGCCTTATCAACTTGCAGGTGCAGCACACTGTGCTCTGGAGAGCACTGGCCTGTGGGAAATGGAGCTGGCCCGCAGCATGAATTGTAATGACCAAGCATCAACAAGGAGAGGAAGACATCTCCTGCAAAGCTGACCTCTCAGCCCTGCATCTTGCTTTCTTCCATGAGAAGGAGACCCCTAACCCCAGCTTACTCCATGATGTGGATGTCAGCACAGGTTGAGTCACTGTTTCTGGAGCACTTATCTCTTTGTCCTGTGATCCTTGTGTGTGGTTAAGAATTTGGGTAGCAGAAGTGCTGGAGGCTCAGCCACTCCCAGTCCACTGTGTAGGTAGTGCTGAAACTCCTCTAGAGTCCTGTTCCTTAAGCACTTCATGACCTTGGGTGTTTGGAAGTGGTGCAGCAGCGTTAGGTACGGCAAATGCTACACTATGATTGTGCTGAAAGATAGTATCTAAAAGTGGAAGCCAGTGCGGATGAATCACACTTGGAAAGTGAAGTGGCACATTTAAAGCAAAGCTTTTGGCATTCTGTTTGCTTCAGGCCAGGCTCTGCTCCTGGATGTGGGTTTGCATTGCTGGGATCTGCCCTGATGCTCAGCAGAGCTCAAAGTGGGCCCCTGCCTTTGCTTTTCACTGAAGATATGACTTTGCTGAAAGCAGCTAGATATATTATTCATGAGTCTCTCCTGCAGAAGTTCACAGACCAGCTTTTCCTGGACTGCGGTCGGTGAAGCAGGTTTCCATGTCGTACAGTTAAGGGGTTGAAAGGCTTGTGTGAAACTTCTCTTAGCTATGTGCAGAGGAACTCATCAAAGTCCCAATCCACAAGAGACTACAGAATTACTGAGTTTGCTGCCTCCAAGAATTTGAAAACCATGAGTCAGGCCTCAGTCATAACTTTTTTTTTTATATATATA
>WBNM01023834.1:0-17676 GCA_013399055.1 Ramphastos sulfuratus
GAACACAGGCCTTGCTCAAGGCAGCCCTGTACACCTTGTTTACCGCAGGGTCTGGGCAGGCCACAGACCCCAGGCTCAGTGGCTCCAGTTTCTTTGTCCTCTTTCCCATGGTTGGTCTCCCCAAAACAGAAGGAGGGAGAGCAGAAAAACATGCCTGTGCAAGCCAGGACATGTACAAGCCTAATTTGGCCTGTTTAGGCCTACCACGACAGGTAGTGAGGATATTTGTGAAAGTCATAGAACAGAATCATAGAACTGTTGAGGTTAGAAGAGACCTTTGAGATCAACAAGCCCAGCTGCTCACCCAGAGCTCACAATCCCACCACTACTGCTAAGCCACTACCGCTAAACCACACCCTTCAACACCACATCCACACACCTTTTAAATACCTCCGGGGACAGGGACTCCACCACATCCCTGGGCAGCCTGTTCCAATGCCTGACCACTCTTGCAGCAAAGATTTTTTCCCTAATATCCAACCTGACCCCTCCCTGGCACAACTTGAGGCCATTTCCTCTCATTCTATCACCTGGTGCTTAGGAGAAGAAACTGAAACACACCCCCCCACCCTTTACTTCAACCTCCTTTCAGGGAGTTGTAGAGACCAATGAGGGTCCCCTCAGCCTCAGCATTTTAAGAACTGGTCTGGTTGGAAGAACACAGATAAAATGAGCAGCTGGTCCTGGTGATGTTCTGGGTAATTTCACAGATAGCATTCACCAGAAAATGTCACAAACAGCTCAGAATCTCATGTGGATGTTTTGCCCTAGGCCACATCTATGGGGTTGCTCACTAGTGTATATTAAATTATTTTTTTGTAAGGCTCAATAATTTTCAATACCAGGGGAAAAAAAAAATGTGCAAACACTGAGATAGTAGAAAAATGACTGACAGGAAGACAGCTCTTTTCCTGGCAGTGCAGTGCCACAGTCAGTGGTGGCTTACAGCCTCAGAGCTGCATAGTTTTTGTCAACGCAGTGTCAAAGCAGCATCCTCTGAGACAAAACTGCATTATTTATAGGGACAAGAATATTTTTTCTCTAAATATCGAAAGAGCAAGGACAGCTGAATCAGAGTTCTGTAAGCTTGGTTTGGAAGAGAAAACTTCAGTCTGGAATCATCCAATCGTGCAGGGACCTTAGAGTCCTGGTGGACTAAAGGTTATCTATGGGACAGCAATGTTTCCACAGGGCCAAGAAGGCCAATGGTGTCCTAGAGTGTATTAAGAAGAGTGTGGCCAACAGGTCAAGGGAGGTTCTCCTGCCCCTCTACTCTGCCCTGGTGAGACCACATCTGGAGTATTGTATCCAGTTCTGGGCTCCCCAGTTCAAGTAAGACAGGGGAGTTGGATACTCAAGAGTATCCAACGGAAACTACAAGGATGGTGAAGGGACTGAAATATCTGTCTGATGAGGAAAGGCTGAGAGAACTGAGGCTGTTAAGCCTGAAGCAGAGAAAGCTGAGAGGGGATCTGATTGATGTTTATATATACCTTAAGGGTGAGTGTCAAGAAGAAGGGGCCAGTCTCTTTTCATTGGTGCCCAGTGATCAGACAAGGGACAATGAACATAAACTGGAGCACAGGATGTTCCACCTCAACAGGAGGAAAAGCTTTGCTGTGAGGATGCCCAGTAAGGTTGTGGAGTCTCCTCTGGAGGCTGTCCAAATGCATCTGCTTTTGACCCTGCTTTTGACCCTGCTTTGGCAGGGGGGTTGGACTCAATGACTTCTGGAGATCCCTTCCAACCTCTACTGTTCCGTGATTCTGTGATTCTGTGTGATTATGACATTATTTAAACTTGTTATTAACTTGGATCAGGCACAATAAGTAGAGGCAACCTGTAGATATGGCTTTGTTAAAGGCAGAAATCATTACTCTGGGTAGGATATTTCTGAATGATTTTGATGCTTCTGAGTCCCATTTTAAAGAGTTACTTGAATGCCTGGGCACCTCTGAATGCTGGAGACAGAAGTACCCTGGGATAGCTGATTCAGATGGGAATTCTTGGTTGCCATCACTGATGTCTGGGCTTTGGCACAGTTAGAGTTGTATTCCCATAGCTGCTACCTTGAACTATTTTTTTTTCTTTACAGTTGTGTTCCCACTGCTGTATGAATAATAAATGCTGTTCTTTCAATGCTTTTGGCTGGCCACCATACACTACTGGTTGTCGATTCCCAAAGGGAAACCACTGAACTTGGAAAGGGGTAAGAACTTTCAGCATACATGAAAAGCTGTAATTTGATCCTCATTTAAGAGGAAAGGAATTACACAATTAGGCAATTAGGCATGGAGACCACAAATGAGAGAATCACAGAAAGCACTGGGTTGCAAGGGACCCTCAAAAATCATCTTGTCCTACCGCCCTGTGGTCAGCAGGGACATATCCAAGTACATCAGGTTGCTCAGGGACTCATCAAGTTTGACATGGAATGTCTCCAGGGATGGGGTGTCAACCACATCTCTGGGCATCCTGTTCTATTGTTCCACCACTTTCATTGTGAGGAACTTCCTCCCAATGGCCAACCTAAAGCTACCCTGCTCCAGTCTCAAATCATTGTCCTACCACCACAAGCCCTTCTACACAGGCCCTCCCCAGCCTTCCTGCAGGTCCCCTTCAGATATTGAAATACAGCTATAAGGTCTCCCAAAATAAATGTAATGATCTTCTTGAGAATGTGCAGGCAGAGACCAGAAAACAGGGTAACTAATCTTTCAGCTATGATACAGTGGGATATTAATTCCTATAAGGGAAAAGGCACACTTCTGGTCACCAAGTCATTCTGCTGACCCTCTCCATGTGGTCCTGGAACCAAACAACAGTCATCTTCTGACTGTAGCTGAATTCTGTAAGCTATTAGCTCATTTAAAACAAAAAACATCTGGCTTACAGCTGCAGTGATCTAACATCCACCTTCACCTCACATTTGTGTTGCTGAGTCTTTTTTAGTCTGGAAAAGAGAAGACCAAGAGGGGGTCNTACTTCCCTGCTCCTGATGCCCACAGTGTTTCGATTACAAGCCAGGATGCCATTGGCTTTCCTGGGCACACTGCTGACTCATGTTCAGTTGACTATCAACCAATACCCCCAGGTCTCTCTCCAAGTTGCAGCTTTCCAACCACAGATCTCAAAGTCTGTAGCTTACCATGGAGTTGTGGTGACCCAAGTGCAGGACCTGGCACTTGGTCTTATTGAACTACATGCAAGTAGCACATTGAACTACATGCAATTAGCACATTAGCACATCGTAGTGTTTTGGCCATGACTGGAGGCCAAATGCCCACTAAAGCTACTCACCTTCTTGGAAGGACAGGTGAGAAGGGAAAATATAACAAAAGACCTGTAAGTCAAGATAGAAGCAATGAAGCAATTTAGTAGGATGAAAGGCAAAAGCAAAGGCTGCACACAGAAACAAGAGGAAACACAGATGTTATGCTCTGCCAGGCAATGTTTGGTCACTCCCAAGAATCAGGGCTTCAATATGCATAGTGGTTGCTCCAGAGGATAAAGATCACCAACAAATGTCCCCACACTTCCTTATTTGACTTAGCTTTTATATCTGAGTTGACCTCAAATGGCATGGAGTACCCCTTTGGCCAGTTTGGGTCAGCTGGCCTGGTTGTACCCCCTCCCAAGATCTTGCCCACCCCTTAGCATACTCTTGGGGTGGGAAAATGTTGGAACAGCACAGTCTGGGTAGCCAAAACACTGCTGTGTTATCAACACTCAGCTACAGCACTGCAAAACTCCAGCTCAGCCAAACCAAGTACATTCATCGGTTCAGCCTGTCCCATCCCACTGTGGAGCTTCCCTACCCTCTAGCAGACTGACTCAGCTACCCAGCTTGGTGTCATCTGTAAATCTACATCCTGCTTCTTGCAGAGAGCTGCAACAAGGATAGGAGAGTGACTGCAGCCCATTGGCACAACTGCAATGGAGGCAATCAAGAGATCATAAAGAAAACAATTTTGCCTATGCTGAGGCTTTAAAAAAATCTCTTTCTTCTTCAAATACATAATAAAACATTTAGAAAGCTCTACCCGAAAACTAGGAGTGAGAGAAAAGGGAAAGAGAAGAATATCAGTGTGATAGGACTTGAAAAGCTTTTTTTTTTTTTTTTTGAGTTAAGAAATATTGTATCCTTCTGAGACCCCAGAAGGAGCAGGAAAAGGAGAATTGGAGATATTTTTACTTCAGATTATGCAGGGACCAGAGATAATGGAATGGTAATTAGTTCACCTACTACAGAAATGTAAATTCTGCTGGCTAGAACTCAGACTCTCACTCCTCACTTCTTGGAGGAGATTAAGTATTGTTTTAATTTGAAGCACTCAAGGAAGACAATTGGACAGAATAAAATTATTTATGGTCAGGCATTGGAACAGGTCACCCAGGGAGGTGGTGGAGTCACTGTCCCTGGAGGTGTTCAAGAAACATGTGGACATGACACCGTGGGACATGGTTTAATGGCCATAGTGGTCTTAGGTTGGTAGCTGGGGAAGAGCAAAGAGGTGAAGTGTCATAGAATCATAGAATCAAATCATAGAACTGTTCTGGTTGGGAAAAACCTCCAAGATCATCAAGTCCAACTGTCAATCCAACACCACCATGGCCCTAAAGCCATGCCCCAAAGTGGAACGTCCACACATTTCTTGGACACTTCCAGGGATAGTGACTCCACCACCTGCCTGGACAACCTGTTCCAATGCCTGACTTTCTTCAAGGAAGAAATTTTTCCCATATATTCATAACTGTCTCCAGTGTGCTATATCTAGTCAGAAATGTCTCTGGTCACAGAAAGGGGAGGCAAAAAAGATGACTTTTGAGGGCCCTGGAAAGGGCAATTTTGGGTCTGAAGATTCAAATTTCAGGGCCAGCTCTTTCTATCATCTAAAGAAGTAATTGCTAAATTGTGGAGGGGATCACCATTTAATACTTCAAGATAGGAGGCCTCAAAATTTGACACAGAAATCTTGTTCTGGGTTTCATTGAAGGAATTTGTACTGGATTGTGTTATCCATGCCTTCTGCCTCAGCACAGGACTGAATTTTGTGATTCATAGATTCACAGAATGGTTTGGGTTGGAAAGAACCTTCAAGATGATCTGGTTTCAACCCTCTTGCTAAGGGCAGGGACACTTTCCACTAGAGCAGGTTGCTCAAGGCCTCATCCAACCTGGCCTTGAACACCTCTAGCTCCCTGGGCAACCTGTTCCACTGTCTCATCATGCCCACTGTCAAGAATCTCTTTCTAATAGCTACTGTACATCTTACTCCCTCAAAAGTCAATCATCCCTAGTAAACCTGAGCACAAGGGTCCAGTCTGGTTTTCGTGACTGAAGAGTTTAATTTATTCTGATGTTTTTATTGAAACAGGTCTTTGCCTGTAGCAGAAATTGTGATAAAAGCAAAATGAAAACAAAACAAAAAAAAAAATGGGCAGGCTAGATCAGCTTACCAGTCACATTGGTTTTTCAGACAGATGATATGTATGTCTTTCATCTTTTAATAGTTGTGATGGCAGTTCTGCAGGATGGTGATTATGAGGTGAAGTTGTAGAGTAGAGCAGATTTAAATTGGACATTAGGAAGAAGTTTTTTACCATGAGAGTGGTGAGGCACTGGAACAAGCTGCTCAAAGATTTGTTTGAGACCCCATCCTGAGAGATATTCAAGGTCAGACTTGATGTGGCCCTGGGCAGCCCGATCTGGTTGGAGGTGTCCCTGCTGATTGGAGTGTGGCTGGACAAGGTGACCTTTGGAGGGTCCCTTCCATCCCAATGCATTCTATGATTTTGTGATGAATGACCAAAGAGACATTAAACAAACAACAAACACCCTCACCCCCCAAACACCCCAAAACCTCAAACTTTTCAGTTTTGTAGAGAGAGCTCCAGCTAAAATTTCAAAAGTGAGCAAAAACCTTCCATGTCTATGCTGTTGCTTACAGAGGTGTCCACTCCATGCGGCATTAAGCGCGTTTTTAGCTGTTTAGCTGGATATGGACTGCAGCTTTCATGGTCTTTGCAAATGTCCTGTTCTATGCATGATGTTAGATTTTGTAACTCATTTCCCCTATAAAATAAATTACAAAGCTGCAGATGGGATTTAGTCTGGATTTCAGAGATGAAAATGTGTACATTTTGATAGATGTACATACACAAGAGATATATATATTTTATGATTTATCATGGAATAGTAGAATTGTTTTACCTCTTAAGATCATCAAGTCGAACCCTCAGCCTAAGACCACCATGGCCACTAAACCCCAGAATCATAGAATCATCAAATGGTTTGGACTGGAAGGGACCTTAAAGATTACATGGGCAGGGACCCCTCCCACTAGACCACATTGTTCAAGGCCTTACTTATCCAACCTGGTCTTGAAACCTCCGGGGAGGGGGCATCCACAACCTCCCTGGACAACCACATTGAAAAGTGCCATATCCACACATTTCTTGAACATCTCCAGGGATGGTCACTCCACCACCTCCCTGGGCAGCCTGTTTCAATGTCTGACCACTCTTGCAGCAAAGAATTTTTTTCTAATATCTAACCTCAACTTCCCCTGGTACAGTTTCAGGCCATATCCTCTTGTTTTAGTTGGGAGAACAGACTGACCCCCACCTCGCTCCAGCCTCCTTTTAGGTAGATGTAGAGAGCTCTGTCACCCATCAAAATCAAACCCAAGAGTTTGGTCTTGGCCAGAAATCTTTTGATCAGAACTGGTCCTGTGTGTGCTCTGGCTGATGAAATGCACGAAAGAAAAAATCCTCTCTAGCAACTGTGGTCTTTGCGTTGCTTTTTGATGTGAAGTTATTTTCTTCTAAAACTTTGGTATTGTCTTTCATGAATGGTGCTGGATCATTGGTAATTATCATTTGGCACTGAAACAGGTTGCCTAGGGAGGTAGTGGAGTCACCATCCCTGGAGTTGTTTCAAAGGTGATTGGGTGAGGACCTTAGGGCCCTGGTCTAACAGTTGTGTACAGGGAGTTGTCAGGTTATGGTTGGAGTTGTCAGGTTATGGTTAGACTTGATAATCTTAAGGTCTCTTCCAAGACATAAGGAAGAAGTTCTTCATGATGGGGATACTGAAACACTGTAACAGGTTGCCCAGAGATGTAGTGGAGGCCCCATCCCTGTAGACATTCAAGGTCAAACTTGATGTGGCTCTGAGCAATCCTGTCTAGTTGGAGATGCCCCTGATCGCTGTAGGGGGTCGTAAAAGATGACCTTTGAGAGTCCCCTCCAACCTGATGCATTTTTTGATTCTGTGATTCTGTGACCACTGAGCATGGATTCCCACGTGGAGAAGAGACAGAAGTGCAATGTATTATAAATGAGATCACTGGAGGAGAAGAGCAAGAGAATTTGATGTTTATGCCTCCAGGCAGGGGCAATAGATAATTTTGATGAGCAGTTGTAACCACACAGCAATGCTAAACTGTGGTCAGTAATTTGATGGTATGGTTGAATGTTTTGTTGGTGGAGAAGAGCTGGTGCCTGCAATCCATCATTGGAGAAACAGAGACAAGGTTGGAAAGTGATCAGAGCTTTTTGGCAGCAAGGCAGAGATTTAGCCAAAGACAAAGGAGCATCCTTGACTCTCTCGAGGTGATTAAATGCAGGCTCATGTTTTATCCGCTGCAAAGACTATCTGTGTGACTCTGAAAGATCTCATTGGTAGCGAGGCAGACAAAATGTCAGCTGCTGCTTGCAGGGAGTTGAGTAAGATCTATTGCCTGCTGATAATTAACTATCCATCAATAAATGATAAGTGCTGCAGGAAATCAACATAAGGAAGAAGTTGTTCAAAGGCAAAAAGCAAGTCATTAGAAGGAACCGACGTAGTGGAACATTTACAGGAAATAGACAGCACATCAAAAAGCAGAGATTTAGTGCAGGTAAAGGTGGTGGAGGTTGGTAGCATGATTTCAGAGTTGCAAGTATCTGGCTAGAAGCTGCAAAATGAAAAGAATGATTAATAAAAAACCTTCCAAAATAGGCCAGGTTCATTGCACTGCACTGATGGAACTTGACACAGAATCTGTCCCTGTTGCACCATGCTGACTGTCAGAAGAAATCTAAAGATATTTAAAGGTAACAGCTGCCAGTAGAGAGAAAAAAAACAACCTCAACTCTTTCCCACAGCTAGATTCACAGATTCACAGACTGCAATGGGTTGGAATTGACTCTCAGAAGGCATGTCATCCAACCTGCCCTAGAGTCAGCAGAAACACCTCCAACTGGATCAGATTGTCCAGGGTCACATCGCGTATGACCTTGAACATGTTCCAGGATGGAACCTCAGTCACATCCCTGGGCAGCCTGTTCCACTATTACACCACTCTCATTGTGAATAACTTCCTCCTAAGCTCCAACGTAAATCTACCCTGCTCCAGTTTCAAACCAATGCCCCATGTCCTATCACCACAAGCTCTTCTAAACAGTCCTTCTCCAACCTTCCTGCAGGTCCCCTTCAGACATTGAAATGCTGCTAGAAGGTCTTCTCAGAGCCTTCTCTTCTCCAGGCTGAACAGTCCCAACTCTTTCAGCCTCTTCCCCCAGGAGAGGTGCTCCAAGCCTCTGATAATTTTTGTGACCCTTCTCTGGACCTGCTCCAGCAGATTCATATCTCTCTTGTGTTGAGGGTCCCATAACTGGCCACAGTACTCCAGGGAAGATCTCAGAGCAGAACAGAGGGACAGAATCACCTCACTCGATCTGCTGGCCACACTGCTTTTGATGCAGCCCAATCAATGCCAGCAGTCCTAACCTAAACTCCTGCCAGGCACTCCTGGGGCTTCTCCAGGCAGGCAAAAGCATTTACTAAAAGACATACCTCCTAGTCAAGTTGTAGGTCCTCCAAGAGCACTACACCTCCATTAGTCACAGGGAAACACAATGTCTCAGGGGGATTTCCTCTATCCTGGTAAGTGCCTGATGCATAAGGCTTACTCCAAGACGTTTCTCTCTGTGAGCCTCTACAAAAGCTACCTGCTTATAGAATCACAGAATCACAATGGTTGGAAAAAATCACTGAGTCCAAACACTATCTAACAAAGAGGTGCTGGAGCAGGCGCAAAGAAGGGCAGCAAAGCTGCTGCAGTGTCTGGAGAAGAGGTCTGGTGAGGAGCAGCTGAGAGAACTATTTAGTCTGGAGACTGAACATAAACCTCATTGCTCTCTAGAAAGAAGGCTGTAGGAAGGTGAGTGTTGGTTTCTTCTCACAAGACAAGAAGGACAAGACAGGGCATGAAGAAATGGCCTGAAATTACACCAGGGGAGGTTTATGTTGGACACTAGGAAATACTCTCTACCCAAAGGGTTCTTACAGACTGGAACAGGCTGCCTAGAGAAGTGGTTGTATCACCATCCCTGTCAGTCTTTAAAAGCCATCTAGATATGATGCAGCAGTGGCCCTGGTAGCTAGATAACAGTTGGTCTTGCTGATCTTGAAGGTCTTTTCCAACCATAGTGATTCTGTGATTACTGCAAAACCTCATTCCTGCCTTTCCTTGCATCCTCTGCATGCGTGTTCTCCATTGGGAATTTCCAAGGCAAAATCTCGCTCTACTGCCAACTGAGGTGTGAGGGTAGCAGACCTCAGTGCAGAAATGGCCATCACCTCCTGCTTACATGGTGGTAATACAGGGTCTTCCGAGGTGTCTATTTGGTACCAGGTTTGAACCACGCCGTTGATTTTTGAACTGCGCAGTTAATTTATATTCCCCACGGAAAGAGCAATCTCAGTTCACCTCGCACATGTCGATGAGAGCTCAGCCTGAATCAAGTTTGTTTTAGCTGCTAAATCACATTTTTCAATTGTTTAAATAGTTCAGACAGAATTTGCACAGTAACAGTTTAGCTTTTTATAGCTGTCAAGAAGTAATACAAACAATTACCACCCTCCCTGGTGGGTTTTATCTGATTAAAGTGACATGTCTGCTTATGCAAGATATCTGAATAGAGATATTCAATAAAGTTAGTAATGTTTAATTTCCCCTCTTCTTTTTTTTCTTTTATTTTTAAGCTACATTTCATATTTATTTTAAAGTCTTGGGTTTAGGCTAGGGATAATTTTTCTTAAAATATTTTTGCATAATGAAATGATTTAGCAGAATATTTTGTATTCTGGATTGAAGCTGGAAGAGTGTAGAGTTATACTGCATATTAGGAAGAAATTCTTATATTAGGAAGAAATTCTTTACAGTGAGGGTGGTGAGACACTGGAACAAGTTGCCCCAGTGTCATGGGTTTAAGATAAGGGATATCCCAATCATTGAGTACAGTCCTCCAGGGACTCAGATGAGCTGGAAAGTGGACCCCAAAAATGTAGTATTTTGTTATTCCATCCCATCATTCCTGCATCTCCCCTATGTAAATAGACATTCCTGTCAATTCTTCTGTTTTTACTCTCTCTCTGCTCCCTGCCAGACCTTATCTCTTGTGGGAGAGCTTTGTGGCCTGGCTTGGCCTTAGCAGAGCTAATTTTTACTGTGTCATCCAGGCCCGAGTAGAGAGGTATGGACTGGGGGGGTGGGGTTTGAGGCCTGGGGCTTTGAGGAATAGTTGAGGGGGGAGGTTGTTTGGACAATGTTGGCCTAATGAGACCTTGGTAAGGCCCTGGATGGAAAACTGAATATAATTTTTGTGTATTTTGCATGGTTTTGTCCTGTTTTATGTAGTTGTGAATAGTACTTCCATTTAACTTTCCAATTCTTTCCAATCCTGTGTGGAGCATTTTTGTTTTACTCCTTTGGGAGGGGTAAAGAGCACCTGTCTTAGGTGTTAAAAACAACTACTGAATGTATAAATTTCACCTTAAAAATGCAACTAAAAAATGCTCCTAAAAATGGACATTGGTCCTAACAAAGGGGATTGGTCCTAAAAAGGGAGATTAGTACTAAAAACAGATGCTAAAGATGGAGACTGGTCTTAAAAACAGACATCGGTCCCTAAAAAAAACCCAAAAACGGAGATTGGTCCTGAAACCCCTAACCCTAACCCCTAACTCCCTTAGCCTACAACACCCAGGAAGGTTGTGGATGTCCCCTTCCTGGAGGTGTTCAAGGCCTTGAGCAACCTGATGTTGTGGAAGGTTTCCCTGTTCTTTGCTGGGGTGTTGCAACTAGAAGATCTTCAAAGTCCCTTTCAAAACAAACCATTCTATGAATCTGGGCATGCAATACAGTATTTCCTCACAGTCTAGGAAGGTACTGATTGCACTTTGTTGTGCTGATGGAAAAGCCACTGGAGTAAGGGGTGAGTCAAGGCGGAAGCCAGAATTTTCTCCAGATTTCAACCACAGAACGCTGAAGGGAGCAGGAGTTAATTTGAAAGCTGCCTGTGGTGTCAAAGGGCTCAGTGAACTTGCGTATCACAGAATCAGAATCACAAATGGTAGGGGCCAAAGCAGGCCAAATGTGCTGGTTTGACACTGATTGGAATATTTTAATGGAGAAAATTATATTATAGGCTGTGAAAAGCAAACAATGGTGATGTCTACTTCACTCATAGGCTTGCTGAGATGTTTAAGACTAAGAACACAAAACAAAGATAACACACTCGGGCTTGCAGACACTCTTGGGTTGTCTAGCAGCTTCTAGCCTTCTCCTCTCTGCCGAGTAACCTCACTAACCACTTTCCTTCTAACCCCCCTGGCTGATCCTCCAAATTCACCTTGTGCGTAAGGCAAACCTTGGGGTAAGGTAAAGGGGTGGGGAGAAGGTGGAAGGGTGGTTAGGAGCCCCTCCTGGGGTCTCTGATTTCTGGGAGGGGTGTTGTGTTTCTGTATTACCTTTACCTTGTATATTTCTATAAATATTCCTGTATATAGTGTATGTATCTGCTTGTATATTGTGCTAAGCTGTAAATAGAGCTTCATTCCTTAACTTCCAACCGGCTGAGTCTAGTCTGGGTGATTTTACAAAGTGTAGGGGGCAGGGAACTCCCAAACCATCACACCAAAGCAGGATGTGGTGGTTTGGCCCTGGTCAGGACCAAATGCCCACCAAAGCTGCTCTATCAGTCCCCTTTTGAAATGGACAGGGGAGAGGGGAAAATGTAACAAAAGGCAGCGATAAGGTAGAAGCAATTTAATAATGATGGTAAGAAGAGCACTAGACCACGTGGGCAGCAAAAGCAGAGAGAGACGTTAGTCTCTGCTGCCCATCGGCAAATGATGTCCGGTCTTGGGGAAGCAGCGCTCGCTACGCTTGGTGGTTACTTTTGGAGGACAGAAGCCATGGGTGACTCCCCAAACTTCCTTCTTTCACTTCCTTCTTACATCTGAGCTGACATCATATGGCATGGAATATGTCTTTGGGCCATCTGGATCAGCTGGCTCAGCATGCTCTTGGGGTGGGGAGGTGTTGGAAAAACCCAGCCTGGATGCTCGGCTTGGCAGTAGCCAAAACACTGCTATGTTATCAACACTGAGCTACAGCACTGTGAAGCACAGCACTAGAAACACACTTTGAGGAAGATTAACCCCAGCTCAGCCCAAACCCACTATACAGGATCACCTAGGCCAGGCCATAGAGGAACATATACAGGTGGATTTGAAGAACACTTGCACAGAAGAATCCTTTTGTATGTTTTGTTGGTACAAAATTCCCTAGGATTGCATATTCTTGAATAAAACTTTAGGCTGTTTCATCCATTACCTGGCTTCCTATACAGAGAGAGCTGACTGTAAGCTGGAGGAGGGTAGGTTTAGACTGGATATTAGGAAGAAATTCTTTATAGAGAGGGTGGTGAGACACTGGAACAGGTTGCCCAGGGAAGTTGTGGATGTCCCCTGGAGGTGTTCAAGGTCAGGTTGGATGGGGCCTTGAGGAACCTGGTCTAGTGGAAGTTGTCCCTGCCCATGGCAGAAAGATTGGAACTAGATCATCTTTAAAGTCCCTTCCAAAACAAACCATTCTATGAATCTATAATTTTGTGATTCTATGATTCTACGAAAAGGTTTGATGGCTATGGCTGGATTCAGGGTGGGGCTTATTGGCAAAATAGATGGTAAAAATGAGGTGCTTCAATTCCAGTCATAGTTTAACTCATTTAGACAAGGGATTTTCAGGTTCTGTGGCACAGGATTTGCACCATGGTCCTGCAAGGAACAGCAATTCAAATTCTGTCTCTCAGTCTTTCTGGCTTGTATTCCTTAGACAGTCAGATTAGGTTGCCATGGTGGTGTTTTTGACTATCAAATATCTTTCAGGTTATGAATACCAGGAAATGAAAATGAATCTTTTAGAGTTGCAATATGCAAAATCCATGAGATTCATACTTTCTGTCAGTCCTAGCTGGTGTTCTCATGTCTGGTTTAGCAAGCACTGGGTGACATGTCTCAGATGAAAATGCAGATGGCAGACTTGCTGCTTGCCCCAGGGAGCTGTGTGTCTCCAATTCCTTTATGCAGAGAAGCTTTGGCAGCATGAAAAGCACAGGAGAAAAATCTGCCTTCAGGGCTGAAAGAACTCAGATCACTCCTCTCTGTGCAAAGTGGCCTCCACTCGTGGTGCTTGGGGTCCCTGGAGCTGTTTCTCCCATGGCAGGGGGCTGAAGACCAGTGTCATTTCATGTGTCCTTGCCTCTTTAAGCTGCTGTAGACCACTGACTAGCTCTAATCTTTTCTCTCTCACTATTCAAAACTCACCAGATCCCTAGCTTCTTTTGTGTTTTATTTCCTGCTTTTTACGGTCTTAGTTTAGATGTGACATTTCCCTCACTTTTGTGAGGCTGCTGAAGGCACTTTGCTCCATTTTAAAGCTGTCGGTGGTCTGCGTTCAGATTTCTGTGTAGATTACACGAGATGAGTGAGGTTGAAGAGTTTATAGCTCCTTTCCTCCCTAGAGCAGCCCTGTGCCGTGAGTCCTGTAAGCCAGCACATTGATATTTTGCCCCTGAAAATTGTTCTATGAAATGCAGCTTCTTACATTACTTTGTCATTACTAATGCTCATTGATTTCTACTAAAAATCCTTCATAAATGTGAAAGAATGGATGGAAAGACACCAAGTTTTACAGTAAAAATGGAATCTTTTTTTTTTCTTTTTAATGCACACCATATTTAGAATCACAGAACGGTAGAAACATGGAATCACAGAATCACTATAGCGCTACAGAATGGTAGGGTTTGGAAGAGACCTCTGGAGATCACCAAGTCCAACATCCCTGCCAAAGCAGTATCTCCTGTGGTAGGTCACACAGGAATATGTCCAGATGGGTTTTGAAAGTCTCCAGAGAGATTTTCTTTGGCATTTCTTTCAATCTCATCCTTGGTTCACTTGAGGCTAAATTAAGCTGTTTTGGAGTATATTAAAAAAGTAAAATAAAATAAAAGCACCAGTCACAGGCAATTTAGATGGAATTGAAGAGCACTTTTCCCTGTCAACATCTTATTGGTCATGAAATGGTCGTGATTTCAGTGAATATCTTCCCCTAATCTTGCAGAAGCTCAGGATGCTGAGGGCATGGCAAACTTGTTTTGGTTGGAAAAGACCTCTAAGATCACCAACTCCAACCATCAACATAACACCATCATGGCCGTTAAATCATGCCCTGAAGTGCCATGTCCACACATTTCTTGAACACTTTCAGGGATGGGAACTCCACTATTCCCTGGGGCAGCCTGTTCCAATGCCTGACCACCGTTGCAGCAAACAAAATTTTTCCTAATATCCAACCTAAATCTTCCCCAGCACAGTTTCAGGCTGTTTCCTCTTGTTCTATCACCTGATACTAGGGAGAAGAGACTGAACTGAACCTCACTCCACTCTCCTTTCAGGGAGTTGCAGAGAGCAATGACTTCTCCCCTCAACCTCCTCTTCTCCAGACTAAACAACCCTGGTTCCCTCAGCTGCTCCTCACCAGACCTGTTCTCCAGACCCATCACCAGCTTTGCTGCCCTTCCGTGGGCCTGCTCCAGCACTTTAATGTTATTCTTGGAGTGAGGGACCCAAACTTTCACCCTGGATTCAAGGTGTGGCCTCAGCAGTGCCCAGTACAGGAGCATGATCCCTTCCCTACTCCTGCTGGCCACACTATTCCTGATCCAGGACAGGATGCTGATGGCCTTCTTGGCCACATGGGCACACATTGGCTCATGTTTACTTGTCTGCCAACCAGATGCCCAGGTCCTTTTCTGCAGGGCAATTTTCAGCCACTCTGCTGCAAGCCTGGAGCATCCATAGGGTTTTTGTGACCCAATTGCAGCACCCAGCACCTGTATCACAGTATCACAGTATCACAGTCTCACAGTATAGCAAGGTTGGAAGAGACCTCAAAGATCATCAAGTCCAACCCATTACCACATTCCTATCCTCTTAAAGGCCTCCTGGTCTTGTTACACCTCATACAATTGATCTTGCTCCATTTATTCAGCATGGCCAGATCCCTCTGCAAAGCCTTCCTATCCTCCAGTAGATCAACACTCTCACAAAATTTAGTGTCATCTATAAACTTTCTGAGGGTGCACTAAATCCCCTCATGCAGATCATTGATAAAGGCATTAAAGAGAACTGGTCCCAGCACTGTGCCCTGGGGAACACTACTTGTGACTGCCCACCAATGAGCTGACTCTATTCCCCACCACTCTTTGGGCCTGGGAAACACAGATTTATTTACCACAGATTTAGATCTGTACATCAAAATACAAAATACTCATCATTATCCTAGCCTGATAATTCTGCAAAACCAAAGTGAGAACCTAGGAGGGCTTCAGTGGAGCTCTACAATAAGCAGCTGCAGAAATGTTTATCATCCCTGATGGTATAGATTAAAAAATGCTCCATTTATTTCAAACAGATAAGTGTGACACCTTAACAATTCTGTTTCTTCCTTACTGCACACATTTCCATTTCAAGGCCTGACAGTATTAAGGAAGAGATTTATTGGAGTTCATCACAAAGCCTGAATCCTTTGGAGCCAAAGTATTTATAATGATGTAAAAGTGACAGTGTCAGCAGTGACCTAAATCATGTAGTCATGATGACAAACACTGTGTTGCCCTAAAATTTAAGGGATGCACGGAGAACATAAGTCACTCAGACTGAAAAAAACAAACTCAGTGGAAAATGGTTCGGATTTGTAAAACTCATCATGACCCAAAACAAAAGATTGAATGAGGGGGTTTAATGATGAAGTCATAATATCCGTGAGATAAACTCATGATGTCTCCTGAGCCCATGAGATAAAGACAGATGTCTTATGTGAATGCAGGACCTACCTTTCATCCTGAAGATGTCAGGACTGCATATTTTAGCAAGAAGCTGCATTAGGACTGTATCAAGCACAGACAAGATGTTTGATACTTGCCAGACAGCAGCTGCTCTGATCATGATTGTCCTAAGCTTTGAAGTAGATCTACTCTTAATTGATTTGTTAGATGTACCCTGGGATAAATTAGAAGATTTGGAGATGGATAAAAAAAAAATCAGACTCACATTCTAAATGTCTCTATATCATAGTAGGAAGAAATGCAAGAGAATGGGGGAAGGAAGGAGAAATCACTCAAGATGGCTGAAAGAGAGTAAAAGAATTGATCTGTGAGTGATCAGGGAAAGTAACAACGAGGCAGGAAAAGTGCTAAAAAAAAATGTTATGGTCTCAGGAACGTTGGAGACAGATCTAAATTCAGAAGTCCAAGTCCTCTCAAGGGGCTTAAACGGAATAGACACTGGGATAGCAAAGCAATTAGATCTCCTTCTGCAGGACATTGCATCAGGTCCTGGGAGAGTAGAGGAAGAGCAAAGAGATGAAGTGTCATAGAATCATACAACGTTCTGGTCAGAAAAAACCTCTAAGATCATTGAATCCAACTGCCAATCTAACACCACCACAGTCATTAAACCACGTCCCAAAGTGCCATGTCCACACATTTCTTGAACACCTCCAGGGATGGGACTCCAGCACCTCCCTGGGCAGCCTGTGCCAATGCCTGACCACTTGCCGGAAACAAATGTTTTCTAATCTCCAACGCAAACCTCCCTCGGTCCAATTTCAGGCCATTTCCTCTTGTTCTAGCACCTGATACTAGGCAGTAGACTGACCTGCACCTCACTCCAACCTCCCTTCAGGCTGTCCTCAGCAGCTGGGCAGACCTGATGATCAAACTGAGTATGCTCAATCTGTCCAGTATTTCTTCCTTTTCTCCTGGACTTGATTTGCTGACTTTCTTTCTCTCATTACTCACTAAGCTTGTCATTGTCAACACCATCTAAGCAAGCCATTGTGCTCTTCAGGGCACATTCCACCTAGTTAAAATACGCTGTACAAAATTCTCCAGTGTGAAAATACAAATATAATCTTTGTTTCTAGTTTTGCAATTTAAAAAAATACTAATTGCTGTTCATAGGCTTCTCTCAATTTTTCGGTGAGGTTCAAAAATGTACTCATGCATTGGACAAACTGTAGGAAATTTTGTTACTGTGATGTTTAGCCAAAATTTTTTTGTCCTCTTACAAGAACCTTCCATGTTCTTCAAGGCCAAAATGTCTTAAATATTTCCTCCTTTTCAGCAAATTAGGAATTAAACTCAGCTCACTTTGGAAAGTTAATTTTCCATCCATTTTCTATGCAGCTGCCCTAAAGTGTGAAAGAAAATGCCCTTCAGCAATCTTTAATCTTCAGCCAGCCATTTGTAGTCCTGAAAGAAAAAAAAAAAAAAAAA
>WBNM01023834.1:18772-30023 GCA_013399055.1 Ramphastos sulfuratus
AAAAAAAGTCTTCCTTCTATCTAGTCTAAACAATGAAACTAAACATTCAAGACACCAAGGGTTGCAGAGGGACCTGGCTGCTTGAAGGCTCTCAGATGGATTTCTCTGTGCTCCTCACCTTCCTTTAGGTACTACTTCTGTTTAAAAATCTGACTCATGCAGCTTTATTTGTCAGGACAGATGGAGAAGGACAGAAAAGAGATTACTTTCAGAGCTGGCCTATCCCGAGGTGATATCACTTGGAAATGTCAGTGCTATTGATGATGGCCTACTTCACCCACCTAATTAAACATGTCTGCTGAAATGTCACTGCTGCCAGCCAACGCTCTGATGGACGGCTCTGGTTGGGGGGCATCCTTAAACAGCACAGCCAAACTGTTGGGATGCTGTGGTCTTCATCAGATGTCGCCTTGGTTCCCAAGTGATGAAATGCTAGTGAAGGCAAGGCAGGTTAGTCAGTGCACATAAAATGATTAGTCTCAGTGTCTAATTGTCCTAACTGTCTCTAATATGGAGTGGATTTGCATGACCTTTTCCCACAACTCCCATTTTTGGACACGTTCTACTGCCTAAACCTTGTTTGCTTAGTCCTGACTGAGCAATGCACATGGACTTCCTTCAGCAAATGACTGACAAAGGAAACTGTATTTTCGGTTTAATTTGGATTGCATTTATTTGCAGAAGGCACAGAACCCTTTTCTCTGGCACTCGTCTCTTACTCCTCAAGGACAACTGTAAGATTTCCTCCTCAGCCAGAGTTATACTGTGATGGTTTGGGAGTTCCCCGCCCCCTACACTTTGTAAAATCACCCAGACTAGAACTCAGCCGGCTGGAAGTTGAGATGAAGCTCTATTTACAGCTTAGCACAATATACAAGCAGATATATACACTATATACAGGAATAGTTACAGAAATATACAAGGTAAAGGTAATACAGAAGCACAACACCCCTCCCAGAAATCAGAGACCCCAGGAGGGGCTCCCAACCACCCTTCCACCTTCTCCCCACCCCTACACCTTACCCCAAGGTTTGCCTTACATGTAAGGAGAATTTTGAGGATTGGCTGGGGGGGTTAGAAGACAAAAATGGTTAGTGAGGTTACTCAGCAGAGAGGAGAAGCCAGAAGCTGCTAGCAGCCTGAGACGCTGCGCCCCAGAGACTGCTGCAAGCCCAAGTGGCTTATATTTTGTTTTGAGCTCTTTTTCCTAAACATCTCAGCAAGCCTATGAGTGAAGTAGACATCACCATTGTTTCCTTTTCACAGCCTNTGGGAGCCCCTCCTGGGGTCTCTGATTTCTGGGAGGGGTGTTGTGTTTCTGTATTACCTTTACCTTGTATATTTCTGTAAATATTCCTGTATATAGTGTATATATCTGCTTGTATATTGTGCTGAGCTGTAAATAGAGCTTCATCTAAACTTCCAACTGACTGAGTTTTAGCCTGGGTCATTTTACAAAGTGTGGGGGGGCGGGGAACTCCCAAACCCACATCACCTGGCCAGAGAAATCCCTACTGTTTTCCCAGCTCAGTAGATGTCCCTACTGAACATGAGAAAGTACACTAAGCTCAGTACTCCACTTGGGAAAAGTAGGTCATGAATTTCTTTTTCAGTTATGATATGCATCTATCCTAAAAGGGGAAAAGAAAAAAAAAGGAAAGGAAAAAAAAAGGGTGGTGGGGTGGTGGCGGCGAAGTAATTAAAAAGATTTTAAAAAGGAGGAGGGCAAGAAAAAGAAGAATAAAAAAGGAATAAAAGAAAAATGGCAAAAAAGAAGAAAAAAAAAGGCAAAAAGGGAAAATAAGGGAAAAAAAAAAAAAACCCAAGGAAAAAAATGAGAAACAAAAAAGAACCCTTAGCTCTCAGCCAGGCAAGAAATATTCCAGGAAATGAAAGTCTTATAACTGGTGCTTGTCGAAGACCTCATGAAAAAGAAATGGAATACATTCACCAAAGGAAAGCTGAGATGAGTTGTGGAACCCACTGCTCATTTTCTTTTTCCTTTGCTCTTTAAGGGAATTGCTTTCACCAAGCAGTGTCACTTCTGGAATCTGTGACAAAGTGCTGTGGAGCAGCATTAGACCCCACCGTTATGTGCAAGATCTGGGTTTTGGAGAGGGTTTGTGACATTGCAGGCCTGTATTGCCATTCCAGCTGTCAGTCTCATTAATTATGACACTCTCTAGCATTACCGTTATTTGTGGAAGCCAGGCCATTTGTTTCCTAAGCTTTGAGTTTTCAAAAACTGTAACCCCGTTGCCCAGACCAGTAAACCGCAGGATGAAATATGTACAGATTTTTCTTCCCTCAGAAGAAATATACTCTTCAGTTTTTATCTGCTGTAGTTCTGGGTGAAATATTCCAACTTTCGTATAAGAAAACACAGAGGTGCAGAGTACTTCTGCTATTGGACAACAATAGCTCTCAGAGGTTTCTCAGATTTGTGGATTCATAGAATGATTTGGATTGGAAGGGACCTTAGTGATCATCTAGTTTCAACCTCCCTCCCATAGGCAGGGACACCCTCCACTAGACCAGGTTGCTAATGCCATCCAGAGGGAAGTGATGCCATTCGGAAGACCTTAGCAGGCTGAAGAGGCAGGCCCATGGAATCCTCATGACCGTGGTCAAAGCCCTGCACATGGCTCAGGGCAATGCCAAGCACAAATCCAGACGGGACAATGAGCAGATTGACATCAGCCCTGTGGAGAAAGACTTGGGGATACTGGTGGATGAAAAAATAAAGAAAAGTCAGTAAGGTGTGCTCACCAGCTCAGAAGACCAATTCCCTGCATCAAAAGAATTATCACCAGCAGGTCAAGGAAGGTTCTCCTGTCCCTCTACTCTGCCCTAGTGAGAGGATAAAACATCTGGAGAACTATGTCCAGTTCTGGGGTCCCCAGTTCCATAGGGACAGGGAACTACTGCAGAATGTCCAACAGAGGCTATGAGGATAATAAAGGGACGGAATATCTGTCTGATGAGGAAAGGCTGAAACACCCGGGGCTGTATAGCCTGGAGAAGAGAAGGCTGAGAGGGGATCCAGTCAGCATTTACAAATACCTTAAGGGTGTCAGTCTCTTTTCATTGGTGCCCTGTGATAGGACAAAGGGCAGTGGACACAAATAGGAACACAAGAAGTTCCTCTTCAATGTGAGGAAAAACTTCTTTACTGCAAGGGTGCTGAAGCCCTGGCACAGGCTGCCCAGAGGGGTTGTGGAGTCTCCTTCTCTTTTCCATCCCTCCTGGCCATGTTCCTGTGTGGCCTGCCCTAGATGATCCCGCTTTGTCAGAGAGGTTGGACTCGATGATCTCTGGTGGTCCCTTCCAACCCCTACCATTCTGTGATTCTATGAGATCAGAAATCACTACTGGGTTCCTATGCTTTCAGCACTGTGGCTACATTTCAGGGAAACCCAGCTAGACATTTCTTTATGCATTGAACCTGTAGCTGGTGTTTCCTGTTGCCTGAAGCAGAGATCTTCCCCATCAATTCATCTCTTTGCTATGATTTGGGAGCATAAGAAATAATTGATGACATTGGGGTATAATCCCTACATTTAACAATTTCCTAACGGTTAA
The DNA here is from genome assembly GCA_013399055.1 of Ramphastos sulfuratus. Classification (NCBI taxonomy): domain Eukaryota; kingdom Metazoa; phylum Chordata; class Aves; order Piciformes; family Ramphastidae; genus Ramphastos; species Ramphastos sulfuratus. Next base: position 22,355 of record WBNM01023834.1, read on the forward strand.
AGGCTTTTCTCTCTATTGCTTTAGAGATAAAAAAAAAAAAATCCCATAGGCTCAGGTCATAATTGAAACCACACTGCTCTCAGCACAGATTATAGCATGCAGAGGAATGAGTCTCTTTAATTCATGTAAGCCCAGACCTGCAGTTCCTTTTTTTCACTATTAGCGTCCGTTATCCACCAATTTGAAAATAGCAGAGAAATTATTTGATTTCATAATCAAATAGCTGAGCAGAAACCATTTCCTTCAGCACAGTTTTTTACATTTCTATTTAAATGAACTGCCTGTGGCTGGCAAGTTCTGCCTCATTTAGAGGCAGGAGTTAAAAAGACCCTGCTGTGAGACACAGCACAACAGGGGATGAAGAGATCTGGGTGAATTTCAAGTGTTCAGAGATGTAAGAAAATGTACCACTCATTTGTCTGGGGACTGTTCAACATGAGTCACCGACATGGAGAGTGGGATTGAGTGCCCCCTCAGCAAGCTGTGTGTTGTGGTTGACATGCTGGAGGGAAGGGATGTCATCCAGAAGGACGGGATGCCACTGAGAGAGAAGGGGTGTCATCCAGAAGAATGGGATGCCATGTAGATGCCTCTCCTGTTGAAGATAGGCTCAGAGAGTTGAAGTTGTTCAGCCTGGAGAAGAGAAAGCTCTTGGGGAGATGTTATAGCAGACTTCCAGTAACTAAAGGTGGCCTACATGAAAGATGTGGAGAGACTCTATCAAGGAGTATGGTGATAGGATGAAGTGTTATGGATTCAAACTGAAAAATGGCAATTTAAAATTAAACACTAGGAACAAATTCTTTGAGGGTGGTGTGATACTGCAGAAGGTTGCCCTGGGAGGATGTGGATGTCCACTTCATGGAGATGTTCAAGGCCAGGTTGGATGAGGCCTTTAGCAATCTGGTCTAGTGGAAAGTTTGCCTTGCCTATGGCAGAAGGGTTGGAACTAGATGATCTTTAAGGTCCCTTCCAGCCTAAAACATTCTAATAGTCTATGATTGTTCTGAGATTGAGTCCAGAGAAAGGTTGGATCACAGTAAGTCTGGTCCTGCCCATGGATCTTGGCTGCCTCAGAGCTTCCTGCAGCTGGACTAAGACTGAGAGACCTTCAGGAAGAGATCTACTTTGGTGTAATCTGGTGTGACTTAAAGCAGTAACAGATTACACCAGCAATATGGCTTTAGGGAAACTCTGAAGAATGATGGAAAATAACTGAGAGCTTATCCAGCAGATAAAGCTATTTTTCACAAATAAAAGTAATAAAGATTTGAAGCTGGAGCAGGGTAGATTTAGGTTGAACATCAGGAGGAAGTTCTTCATGATGAGAATGGTGAAATACTAGAACAGACTGCCCAGGGATCTGCTTGAGGACCCATCCCTGGAAACATTCACGATCTAACTTGATGTGGCCCTGGGGAGCCTTATCTAGTTGGAGGTGTCCCTGATCACTGCAGGGCTGTTGGACAAGATGATCTTAGAGGGTGCCTTCCAAGCTGATGTAATCTGTGAATCTATGAATCTATGAATGAAGTAGCTTTGTATTCAAAGTGGTGAACTGGCGACTTGCCTGTCTGTTCCCTCTGTTATCAGAGCTGTCAGCTTAAACACCAATACCAATTCAGCAACATCAGTGTATTGTGCTTCATTCTCCCACAGACATCTTTCCAAACAGGAGCTAATTAATCCTTATAACGCACTCCCAAGGAGAGAGCACAGGTGTCCTGTGTCTTAGGACATGGTTTAATGGTCATGGTGGTGTTAGATCAATCATTGGACTTGATGATCTTAGAGGTCTCTCCCAATCAAAACAATTCTATGCTTCCAGAATTCTCCCAATCAAAACAATTCTATGCTTCCAGGATTCTTTACAGTTGAAGAAACTCAGGAACTGGAATAATTTGCCCAGTGCCTACTAGGATACCAATCTGAAAGAAATGAGAGGAGCTTGCAGCAATTGGTGATGATATCCAGCTGCAGATGGAAATGACGTCCTGCCAGGCAGGACCTGCTGTGCAGCTTCATTCCTTCTTTTCCCAGAGGGATGCTGCTGCTTTCACTACATGACAAGTCACTGTAATCTCACAGGAGAGAGAATGACAATACAGAACTTAAGTGTAAGGCAAGAGGAAAAGGTCAGGATGGGGCAAAAATACTCTGAGAGAAGTCTTTCAATTACTCCCTCTGTTCCTTTCCTGTGCTTTGCCTCCAGGTGTTCAAACAAGAATGTTGCTGTTCATACTTTGTATTGCCTCTTTGACTGAGGTCCCTGGTTCCCCAGCTAATTTTCCCAGTCAAGTGTTAGGAATAGTACCAAGTACTGATTGCTCCTGCTGAAGACTAAGTGCTGTGATTCTGCATCTGCAGGCTGCTGCTCATGCTGAGCCCTGCAGGGGAACAGGCTGCATGGGCAAGGCAAGGAGCAGCCAACAAAAGCGCCAAGTGAAATTTACGTGAGCAGGGAAAATATTGCCTTCCTGGATGAAGTCTTTGTGCTGGATTTTATCGATGATGAGAAGATAACTGTATGAGTGTGGAAACTGGCAGAGAACCATAACAAGATGTACAAGAAATCATGAGTGGTTACCCAGCTTTCTGCTCCAAGTGGAAAGAGGAGAGTGGTCACCAAACTGGAACACAGAAAGTTCCACCTCAACATGAGGAAAAGCTTTGCTCTGAGGGTGACAGAGCACTGGAACAGGCTGCACAGAATGGTTGTGTAGTCTCCTTCTCTGGAGACTTTCAAGACCCATCTGAATGTATTCCTGTGTGGCTTGCCTTAGGTGGTCCTGCTTTGTCGGGGATGTGGGGATGTGGGAGTGGGGTGTTGGATTGGATGATCTTAGAAGTCTTTCCAATCAAAGCAATTCTATGATTCTAGGATCTCCAGAGGTCCTTTCCAATCCCTACTATTCTATGAATCTAGGGTTGCAGGACTTTTTTTTTTCTGTCCAAAGACATCTTCTAAAATTAAAACCGTATGTGTGTGTGTGTGTGTGTGTGTGTATACATGCATATACATAAATACAAATAAATATAAAAATATGTTTTCGTTACATAGCCATGTGTTATTTTAATTATGTATTAATTATATATATACAAAGAGAAAAATAAAGATAAGGGAGGAACAAAAAAGGAACAGAAACCATTCCCCATATCCACTGTTTTCTGTAAGCTGCAATTCAGAATCTACAAATTGCTTACAGTTTCTTCCTCCCCAGTTATTCTCCTCAGCTCTTCTTTCCCGAGTTTCTATTAATTTCTGCCCATCATCAGGAACTACTATTGGCACTCTTACTTATATTACCTACTGCCAGATAGCTCAGGGCAACTTAAATCTTCTCTTTACTCATCTTGATGCAATACAGCTTCAAAAAAATACAATTACACCAGTTAACAATGGCTGAACTGCACAAGATCAGAGATAAATTTTCATTTTCTTCCATGAAAATGTCATTAAAGTTTGTTATTTTCTGCGTAACACTCACCCTAGGCAGCGTCTAAGTGGAGAGCTTGGACTCTTAATGAGTTTTTCCCTGAACCAGTTGGAGTAGGGATTACAGGGGATATTTTTCCTAATGCTGGATGAAAAAAAATATTTTGGTGGAAGGTACTGACAGCAACAACTGTGACACAAAATGGAGTGAGTCCAGAGGAGGGCCACTGTGGTGGGTTAGGAAATTTCACCCCCCATCACTATTGAAATTGACCAGACTAGTTCAGAAGGCTCAGAAGTAAGATGAAGCCTTATTTACAGCAAAGCTAAATTTACAAGCATATATACACAATATACTTACAAGTATTTACAATTACGTACAAATTAGAAATAGTACAGAAATCCAAACTCCCTCCCAGACAAATAAAGCTGCCCAGAAGGGGCTCAAAGCTACCCTCTCTCCCTCTACATGCAAACAAAACCAACCAGCAAAGCTTATGTTATTTGTTAGTGGAGAGATTAGAGCAGAGTGAAGGAGAAGCCAAAGGAAGCAGTGTCCTGGAACGAAGTGGGACAAATTGTTTACTTTTTGGCTTTTTTATCCCTTTCAGCAAATCAAAGAACTATATAGACTTCATCATTATTTTCTTTTCACAACCAATGATCTGATTTCTCTCATTAAAATATCCCAACTAGCCTCAAAACAGCACAGTCACAAAGACTATCCAAGGGCTGGAGCACTTCTGCTATAAAGATAGGCTGAGGGGGCTGGAGTTGTTCAGCCTGCAGAAGACTCTGGGGGGATCTTATATCTGCCTTCTGATATCTGAAGGGAACCTACAGAAAGGATAAGGAGGGACTTTTCTTAAGGGTGTCTATTGATAGCAGGGGCCACGGTTTTAAGCTGAGGGAGAGTAGGTTTAGATTGGATCTTAGGAAGAAGTTCACCAGTATGAGGGTGGTGAGACACTAAACAGGTTGCCCAGAGTGGTTGTGGATGGCCCCTCCCTGGAGGTGTTCGAGGCCAATTTGGATGAAGCTTTGAGCAACCCGGTCTAGTTGAGAGGCCTTGGCAATGAGAGTGGAGGAGTACGTGATGGCTAGGGTCCCTTCCAATCTAAGCTATTCAATGATTCTGTGACAAACAGATAGATCTTGACTTTTTGGCACATATTTCAAACATCAAACAGATCAACAGTCAATATATTTGGGAGAAAATTCCTTTCATGTCCTAATGTGCCTGTCTTCTCAAAAAATAATTCATAAGCCCTTGGGAGAAGTTTGAGTAGGATTTAACATGAAACCATATATGCAATGACAACTTCTCTTCTTCAGAATAGGTTATCATAGAACCATAGAATTGTTTTGGCTGGAAAAGACCTCTAAACTCATCATATCCAACCATCCACCTAACAGCACCATGGACATTAAACCATGTACTAAAAAGCCACGTCCACATGTTCCTTGAACACCTCCAGGGATGGCGACTCCATCACCTCCCTGGGCAGCCTGTTTCAATGCCTGACCACTCTTGCAGCAAAGAAATTCTTCCTAATATCCAATTAAAACCTCCCCTGGCACAACTTCTGGACATACCTCTTGTTCAGACCAACCAGAGTGATATTTGCATCTCTTCTAGATGAGGTCTTAAAGCTGAAAAATAGTGATAGGTCAAAGTGCCTTGTGGATATAGATAAATTCCGTACTAGGCATTTTAAAAGTATTCAAATGGTTTCTTTTTCAGCTGTGAAATAGAAGTCTTTCCCACTGTTCTGGAAACATGGGATTCAAGGTGACTTCACAGGATGTTAACGGCCGAATGATCTGCACCCTGCTAACAATATTTCATGAGCAGTGGTGTAGCAAATAACATAGTCTATTACACTGTGCCACCAGATGCCATCTGAAAAACACGTCACTGGGTGGAACATCCCAGGATTAATCAGCTTTCCATGGAAATGACACTGATGCCAACTGTAAAAGACAGCAGTGACTGCATCTCCTCAGATGTGGAAGTAATCACATCCCATTTCCAGCATCTCTCCCACCAGTCGAATCTCTGACAGTGAATAAATGGTGAAGACATTAATCTTCCTTTCAATATCTAGTGATACCTCTATGTGGGAGGCACTTATTTTAGTATGGAGCACTTTCTTTGCACAGATTTAAGAAAATTACCAGCTTTGAAACCTTCTGGTAAAATAAAGTTTTAAACAAAGTCCTTAAGCATTACCATGGGGAGGGCACCTTGAAAAGAGACCTGTGAAGATCATGGGGTAGATTCATAGATTCATAGAACAATCTACTTGCAATGACCTCAAAGATCATCTTGTTCCAATGGCAGGAGCACCTTCCAGTAGATGAGGTTGTGCAATGCTCTGTCCAACCTGGCCTTGAACACCTCCAGGGAGATGGCATCCACAATCTCGCTGGGCAACCTGTTCCGGTGTCTCACCACCCTTACTGTAAAGAAAATTCTATGATTCTGTGATTCTCATGATGCAGCTCCAACACACTAATTGCATGTGTATGACAGAAATAAATTCTTGAAATTAAACACTCTCTAGAGTAATCCATTTAGAGAATTTTCCTACCCATCCATTTTGGAAGCTGACGGTCAGGGAGATTGACAGATTTGAATTCTGTTGTCTTCTATGAGAGATCACAGACAAATTATTAAATGATCACAGAACGACAGAATGTTAGGGGTTGGAACGGACCTGTGGAGATCATCCACTCCGACACCCCTCCCAAGGTAGGGTCACCTCAGAAGGTCACATAGGAACATGTCAGGGTAGGTTTGCCTACCTCTCTGGGCAGCCTGTTCCAGGGCTCCAGCACCTTTAAATTAAAGAAGCTCTTCCTTATCTTTAGATGGAACTTCTTACGTTGAAGTCTGTACCTGTCACCTCTTGCCCTGTGTCCTGGCCACAACTGAAAAAAGACTTGTCCCATCCTCCTGACACCTGCCCTTTGAATATTGATCAGCATTGATGAGATCCCCCTCAGTCTGCTCTTTTCCAGACTAAAAAGCTCCAGCTCTCTCACTTCTTTTTCTCATCAGAGAGATGTTTTGGGCCTCTCTTCATCTTTGTAGCCCTTTTCTGTGCCCTCCCCAGCATTTCCCTGTCCCTTTTGAAATGGAGAGCCAGGAACTGGACACAATATTCCAGATGTGGCTTTACCGGGACAGAATAAAAGGAGAGGAGAACCTCCCTTGACCTTCTTGCCATGCTCTTCCTGGTGTGCCTCAGCATCCCTTTGGCATTCCTGGCCACAAGGGCACATTGCTGACTCAGTGCCAATCCATTTATCCAGATTTGCCTGGGACTGCAATAGTCCTTGCTCCTGCTCTTCCTTCCTCCTACTCAGAGAACTTCTACACAGTCTCATCTTGAATTTTGACTTCTCGTTGCCAGTGGCAGGTTGAGTAAAATGAGAGTAGTTCAGTCTTTGAACTACTCTGTGTGTCTGCTTTTCTGTGGAAGACAGTGTTGCACTCCTTCTGAGGGAGGTTTCTTTTGCACTGAGATGCTTAGTTTTTAGAGTGTGGAGAATTAAAGTTGTCAGAAGTCCCTCTAGAGGTGATAGCACTAGAAATGAGTTGACAGCAATGTCTAATTTCAGGGAGAGAGAGAGAGAGAAGTAACCACGTAGCGATTTTAGAGCTCCCTGCTGCTCGAGTGTTTCACTAAGAACTAAACACAAGGTCAACTAAAAAAGAGTAAAATATTGAACAGATGAATGAGAAAAGAAGGATTGTCTTTGAGTGGAACTACATAAAACCTTGGAAAGCTTCCTTTCGCTTTGAAGAAAAGTCCATACCTTTTGAAGTTCAATGTCAAGACCCAAATCTGAACTGTGATATCAGCTGTGAGACACGATGCCTAAAAAGAAAAATGTCCGTTACTGCAGAATTATCTCTAATTTCTGTCCTGCTCTCATTGCTTGATGTCTCTTGTGAGGGCCTTTTTCCTTGATGGCAATCATTGTGTGAAACTATTAGGACAGCCAGGATCAGCCACACAGCTAATACCTGACTGGATGACACCACTCATACATTTGATAGAGGTACTGTGGGCTGGACCAGCTTCAAATATTTTACAAAGGATTTGGTAAGAGATGAGATAAGACTGAGAAGAGTCAGGTCTTCTGCAGCTGGAGAGCAGCCAGATGAAAGCTCTAAGGGTTATCAGAAGTCTAGAAAACATTATTTAGGTGGGGGGGGGGGGG
>WBNM01023834.1:30051-47703 GCA_013399055.1 Ramphastos sulfuratus
GGGGGGGGGAGGGGGAATCAAACAACAGGAAGTGGCACAATTTCAGTGATTACAACAGTGAGAAGATGTCGCAAGTCTTCAAATACCTAAAAAGCTACTGCCATTGGGACCAAGACAAGAAATAAGTTCAAACTACAGCAAAGGAGGTTGATTATAGAATGGTTTGGGTTAGAAGGCACCTTAAAGATCATCTAGTTGCAAACCCCTAGCACAGGAAGGGAGACCTTCCACTAAATAAATAAATAAAATAAAAAGAAAAAAACAAAGGAGAGAATGCCTTTGAATGATAAGGATAGAGATACACTTGAATGACTTACTTGGCAAGAACGAGGACTCTGTCAGTATGAAAGCTGTTTATAAAGGACAGATGATGCCAATATCTGTTAGAAATTTGATCCTAGGGAGGCTGTGAGAAGGACCAGGTGACTGCTTTTAGCTGTCTTGTTCTGTGTTCCTATATCTGTATTGACTGTGGGCATTGTATCCCTTCACTAGATTACCTGCTACACATTTATAGCTGTTCTGGTTGGAAAACGTCAGCCTAACATCACCACAGCTCTGACCACTCCTGCAGCAAAGAAATTTCTCCTAATATTCAATCTAAACCCCCTACTCCCGGCACAATTTTGGGCCATTTCCTTTCTTTCTATCACTTGATTCAAGGGAGAAGAGACCAACCCCCACCTCACTACAATCTCCATTCTAGAACTTCTCCTCTAGAGCAACAACTCCTGTCTTACACATATTCTGACCACGTAGCACACTGAGCTGTGCAGAGCAGGCTGAAGGGAACACCTGGCTGAGTTAAAAAAGGAAGCAGGCTACATGCACCTCTCCACAGGTGTAAATGACTGTGCAAAATAAAACTGTGTAGGAAACCAGTCTAACCATTTTTGTTATTCATGCTCAGTTAATCAAACTCAGCTCTGGACTCCAAGGACCATGGTAGTTGTAAAAGGGAAGTTCCTTTCTTGGGAATGCACAACATTCAGGTCAAAACCTCCTTTTCTACCACATAGGGTTGCGGTTACTTTGGCCAAATCAGAGAATCATAGAATCACAGAAAGGTAGGAGTTGGAAGCAACTTCCCAAGATCATTGAGCCCAACCTCCCTGCCAGAGCAGGATCATTTAGGGCAGGTCGCACAGGATCTCATACAGGTGGGTTTTAAAAAGTCTTCAGAGGAGGAGATTCCATAAGCTCTCTGGGCAGCCTGTTCCAGTGCTCTGACACCCGCACAGCAAAGGAGCTTTTACTGATGTTGAGGGAACCTTCTGTGCTTCAGTTTGTGTCCACTGCCCCTTGTCCTGTAAAAAGAGATTGGCTTCTTCCCCTTGACACTCACCCTTAAGATGTTTGTAAACATTGATTGGAGCCCCTTTCCCCATCAGACATGTTGCAATCCCTTCATCATCCTCACAGCCCTCTGTTGGACTCTCCTCAGCAGTTCCCTGTCTCTGTTGAATCATAGAATCATAGAATAGTAAGGTTGGGAGGGACCTCAAGGATCATCTAATTCCAACCCCCTGCCATAGGCAGGGATAGCTCCCACTAGTACAGGTCACTCAAGGCCTCCTCCAACCTGGCCTTGAATACCTCCAGGGAGGGAGCAGCCACAACCTCCCTGGGCAACCTGTTCCAGTGCCTCACCACCCTCACTGTAAAGAATTTCCTCCTAACATCCAGTCTAAATCTCCCCTCTGCCAGTTTAAACCCATTGCCTCTTGTCCTGTCATTGCAAGACCTTGTAAATAGTCCCTCCCCAGCCTTCTTGTAGGCCCCCTTCAGATACTGGAAGGCTACTATAAGGTCTCCTGGAAGCCTTCTCTTCTCCAGGCTGAAGAGCCCCAACTCTCGTAGCCTGTCCTCATAGGAGAGCTACTCCAGCCCTCTGATCACTGGGGAGCAAGTTAGTCACACTATGAGTAAGTGCAGGACAGAGTCTCCCTCTTTGTCTTTGTCCTGGGTGCTGTGTCAGGTTTTTTTTTTCAGCAGCAGAGCTCATTTGGTGTGAGTACGAAACATGATTCTTCCATCTTTCATGTCTTCTCCTTGTTATTCTTGGTAATGTCCTTTGTCAGTGATGAATTTCCTTCTGATTTGTCTAAATATTCCACACAAAATGAATCACAAGTACCTGAGCTTAAAGCTTCCAATTGAACCAGCTGCAAATTTCTGTCATTATTTAGCTATACAAGAAAAAATAAATAATCTGTGCTGTGCGTACTCTAATTCCATGCCATTGAAGCAATTTTTTTGTCATTGCCTTCAATGACAGCACGATTAAAATTCCTATAAAGTGTTTCATTAAAGCCTCAAAATACCTGTGGAAGTCTGTGATAATTAGTTCAATTAAAACTGTATTCTGAAAACCCTGCTGCAATAATGAGAGTCTGGTGATTTTGTGTTGTGACTCCAAACTCGGCTTAATTTGCATGCTAAAAGCAGCAGCTCCAGCACCCCCTTTCTTTAGGGATAATTGTCATGAGTATAAGCTAATGAGCAATCACCACCAGTAGCAAGCTCCATGGCCCCAGTAAATAGACTGAGATAGATTTATGAGATGGATCTATGAGCATGGGTGTGGAGAGCTGAGGGAGCTGCACCAGCCACTGTCTTTTCTTGCTCATCAGTTCCAAACTCCAAAGCTTCTCATGGAGTTGCATGGCAAACATCTCCTGCACCATCATGGCTTGGAGATGGTAACATTGCCAAACTCTAGCACTGGCTGCAGGATGTCGATGACTTGTTTGGCTCCTGTCTCTTAGAAGAGACGCTTTTGGGGCTATCACTATGAGAAGGACACTGAGGTACTGGAGTGTGTCCAGAGAGGGGCAATGAAGCTGATGAAAGGTCTTGAACACAAGTCCTCTGAGGAGCAGCTGAGGGAACTGGGATTGTTTAGTCTTTGGAAGAGGAGGCTGAGAGGAGACCTTATTGCTCTGTACAACTTCCTGAAAGCAGGCTGTAGACAGGTGGGTGTTGGTCTCTTCTCCCTGGTATCAGGTGATAGAATGAGAGGAGATGGGCTGAAATTGTGTCAGAGGAGGGTTAGTTTGGATATTAGGAAGAATTATTTCACCAAAAGGGTCATCAGGCACTGGAATAGGCTGCCCAAGGAGGTGGTGGAATCAGCATCCATGGAGGTGTTTGAAAGATGTGTGGATGAGGAGCTTGAGGACATGGTCTAACAGCTGTGTGCAGGGAGATGTTAGGTTATAGCTGGACTCTATGAACTTAATGTCTTTTCCAATCAGGTGATTCTATGAAACACTGAACCAACTTTCTCAGCTCGAAAAGCAGGGGTCCCTTAAAGCAGAAAGCCTCATTCCGTTTGGTTTGTCTGGGATTTCTGGCTCAGCACACACTGAAGTGATTTCTGTTACTGAAGGAAGAATCTCTGAAGGGTGTCTGATTACATGAGACTTTTAGTGTAAGCTGCAGATCACAGAATCACAGAGCAGTAGGGTTTGGAAGAGACCTCTGGAGATCATCCAGTCCAACTGCCCTGCCAAAGCAGGGTCATTTAGGGAAGGCCACACAAAAACACAAATAGAAAGGTCTTAAAAGTCTGCAAAGGAGACTCCACAACCTCTCTGGGCAGCTTGTCCCAGGGCTCCAGCACCCTCACATCAAAGAAGATTTCACTTACATTGAAGTGGAACTTCCTGTGTTCCATTTTGTGCCTATTGCCTCTTGTCCTATCACAGGGCACCCTCTTCTTGACACCCAGCATCAAGGAATTGGAAAACATTGATCAGATCTGCTCTCAGTCTTCACTTCTAGAGGATAAACAGCCTCAGGTCTGTCAGCTTTTTCTCATCAGACAAAGGTTCCAGTCTCCTCATCATTCTTATAGCCTTTGTTGAACTCTCTCCGGTATATCCCTGTCCTCTACTAGAAATATTCTGTATTTCTAGTTTATTGTTCAGTCACCTTCCTTGTGGATCCTCTAAACTATCTACTGTACTTCTCAAAGATCTATAAAATAAAGACTTTTCATTAGCTGTTGGTCTTAGCATTTGAGAGAATTAATAATTCCCTTCTCAATTAAGCTGTCTCACTTGCAGCTTGTTGATAAAGCGCAAAGGAAGTTCAAGTTTAGAGATGTGCAACCTCAGAAAGAATGAATCTTAAAAAATGATTGAAAACACACAACTGTGGTCACTTTCAACTTAACAAAACCCAAAGTAATTTAACAGGTTGGGATAGGAGTGGTAAATCTCTCCCAAAAGTGCCCAAAATATCTGAGAACAAAGAAAACCAGAGGATTTCTCCCTCTAGTTTCTCCCTCTGGATTTCTCACCCTTCACTACAGGAAAGACATAGAGGTGCTGAGTCCCCATTCCTGGAAGTATTTCAAAGCCATGTGGATGTGGTGCTGAGGGATGTGGTTTAGTGGTAGTGTTTAGCAGTAGTGGTGGGATTGTGAGCTTTAGAAGAATGGCCGGACTTGCTGATCTCAAAGGTCTCTTCCAACCTCAACAGTCCTGTGGCTCTATGATTCCATGGTTCTATGAGTCCATGAATCCCCTTTGCTGACTACTTTCTGAGCATCCACAATAAAAATCCAAAGGACAGATGGGGCAAAGTCGTGGAGCTCTGATCTTGGTCCAAAGTTAGTCCTGGATTCATCACAACCGACACTTGATGCAATTTGCGATGGTTTGGGAGTTCCCNCATCACCTTTGTTTTCCTTTCACAGCCTATAGTATAATTTTCTCCATTAAAATATTCCAATTAGCTCAAACCAGCACAACAATGAAAAAAAGAGTTACCCTGTGCCCCATTACAAGTGGTGCTGCTGAAGCAGAGCAGTAAATAAAGAAGTGTATCACACTATCACAGTATGATAGGGGTTGGAAAGGATGTCTTGAAAGGATCATCAAGTCCAACTCCTTTGCCAAGGCAGGATTGCCTATAGAAGGTCCTGTCCAGGAGGGTGTGGAATATCTCCAGAGATGGAGACTCCATCACATCTCTGTGCAGCCTGGTCCAGGGCTCTGTCACCCTTAAACTAAAGAAGTTCCTCTTCATGTTTAGATGAAACTAAATATATTCAAGCTTGTACCTTCTACCTGAATCAGGCACCAGTGCTCAAGGAGCACTTCTTGAGAAAAAGCATCAGTGAAGAGCCACAAACAGCCTAGAATTGAGTTTTGAGCTAGACAACCTTGATATTGTAGCTGGGCTTTTTTGGAAACACTAAGCTTTCTTGTAGATCTTCCTTGCCCTAGAAAGTACTCAAACTTTTCTTAATTACTCCAGCTTACAGCTACTTAATACGTTTAATTAGATAATCAACGAGACACATCCTGTTTGCTGCTCGCTGCGACTTGAAATTAAATAAAGAAAGCATAATTCAATAACTGCTAAATAATCTCTTCTAATGTTACTACAACAGTTCTTTTGTAAGTTACTAATCACAATTATGCAAATGTTAATTAAGGTGATTACTGCTCGGTTTCTATTGACTGGGGAAAAGCTAATTTATAGGCACAACCAGCTGTATCATTTTGCCTTAAAAATGTGAAGTCTCTACACTTGCTGAAGAAAGAAATTGAGACTCTGTGGCCCATTGGAGTCACACTACAGAAACAGACATGTTCTGGAGAAGTGGCCTTCCATACCATCTCCCTTCCTTCTTTGTCTCCTCTCATTTTATGGCCTAGCAAAGAACATGGCCTTTCCAAACAACATTAATGCAGGAATGGAGTAGGAAAGATGAAAAGAGTGGGGTAAATGAGATTTTCCATTTGAGTTGAGCAGTGGGTGTTAGCTAGGGCATGCTCTGCTCAAGTCTACTCCAGTTCTGGGCTCCCTAGTTGAAAAGGAATAGGGAACTATTGGAGAGAATCCAGTGCAGGCTGTGAGGATGACGAAGGGACTCGGACTTCTTCTGATGAGGAAAGACTGAGACACCTGGGGTTGTTTAACCTGGAGAAGAGAAGGCTGAGAGAGGATCTGATCAGTGCACTACGAATACCTTAAGGGTGGGTGTCAAGAAGAAGGTGCCAGTCTTCTGTCATTAGTGCCCAGTGATCAGACAAGGGGCAATGGACACAAACTGGAGCACAGGCAGTTCTGTCTCAAGATGAGTAAAATCTTCTTTGCTGTGAAAGTGCTAGAGCACTGGAGCAGGCTGCCCAGAGAGGTTGTAGAGTCTCCTTCTCTGGAGCCTTTCCAAACTCACTGGGATGAGTCCCTGTGTGGCTAGCCCTAGGTGATCCTGCTTTGTCAGGGGAGTTGGACTGAATGATCTCCAGAGATTCCTTCCAACTTCTACTATTCTATGATTCTATGATCAGGCACCTGTTAGGTGGTGATAAGGTGAATGCCTCATGCTGCTTCCATATTTCTGAGGATGCCTCTTAAGTCATTCCCTTAAACCAAACTATTTCTCATTTTCCCTAGGTTTGCTGCCTCTTTTATACTGCCAGAAAAAGTGTAAAGAGGCTGTGCATAGCAAGGAGAGGCTGGGAGAAACCTCAGTTCTTGGCTCCAAGCTCAAGGCATTTATTCCTCTTGGTTTACCTTTGGGTATTATGTGTGTGGGATTATGTTTCTGATAACTATCTTTAACTTAGACACAAAGTAGCCATGTCCCTAAGTTCTGAGGTGTTTGCAGTCTTCTCCACTATCTGCCTCATTTCTATCTACAACTTTCTGAAAGGAAGTTGCAGACAGAGGAGTGTTGGTCTCTTCTCCCAAGTTGGGGCGCAGAATAGGAGGAAATGGCCTGAAANGAGGTGAGGGTTGGTCTCTTCTTCCTAGTAATTGGGGCGCAGAATAGGAGGAAATGGCCTGAAAATGTGACAGGGGAGATTTAGGTTGAAGACCAGGAAAAATTTCTTTGCTGCAAGAGTGGTCAGGCATTGGAACAGGCTGCCTAGGGAGGTGGTGGAGTCAGCATCCCTGGAGGTGTTCAGGAAAACTTGTGAACATGGCACTTTAGGACATAGTTTAATGACCACAGCCTTAGGTTGATGGTTGGACTCAATGATCTTAGAGGTCTTTTCCAACTGAAACAATTCTGTGATTCTACACTGAATGAATTTTTTAAAAGTGTGTATAAACTAGCAAAATCTATTGACCCCTCAGGGCATTCAATTTGCCTTTTCTGTCAAAGCAAAATGCACAAACACTCCACTATCTAGGAGAGTGCTGCAACCAGACAAGCTCTGGTTTCCATACTGTAATTTCTTTTGAAGAGTCTGGTGATATGAAATAATGAACCAGTAAGTTTTGGACTGAATTGACCATTCATTTTTGTCTGGCTGGTTAATGTTGCATTTTGTGATTATCTAGTCTTCTCCTCCCATTTCAGCCAAACTGGAGTATTTTTAGCACAAACCACAGCAACTCTCTTTATCAAAGGCCAGAGGGTGTAATTGGGGTTGGTCAGGAGGAAGCAATTAATTTTGAGAAAGGAAGAGCAGCTCGATGCATGCTGCATGGATGTTCTGCTCCAACAGGATAGCTGGGGCACTGATTTCACATTCAATTCATTCACAGAGAAAACAGGCTGCTTAATCCTGTCTCCTGGCCCTTTTAGTCACTCTGCTCTCCTTAGCTCCTCAATTTACATTAACTATGAAGCGGGCAAGAATAAATTTTAAGTCAGAGCCAACAGTTATTGCAGGAAGCAGAAGGCAATACTCTTCATCTCCTTGTGAAGTGAGTGAGACACTGGTGAGTGATGTCAGTGACAGCTCTGAAGTTGCAATCCATCTTCCTTCCACATGTGGCTGGCACATGGGCGAAAGGGAATGCAACACTCTTCTGCAGTGCCACATTAATCTAACTCAGCTCTGAAATGCAAGGACCATGGCAGCCATAAAAGGGAAGTCACTCTGCTGGGCTTGTTCAACATTCAGAAGATGGAAAGCTCATTTTCTACCACATAGGATTGTGGTTGCTTCAGTCAAATCAGAGCATCATAGCATCAAAGAATCACCGAAAGGTAGGGGTTGGAAGGCACCTCAGGAGATCGTCAAGTCCAACCACCCTGCCAAAGCAGGAATCACCTAGGACAGACCACACAGGAATGTGTTCAGGTGGGTTTGGGAAGTCTCCAAAGAAGGAGAGTCCACAAGTTCTCTGGGCAGCCTGCTCCAGGGCTCCAGCATCCTCACAGCAAAAATTTTCCTCATGTCAAGATGGAACTTCCTGTGTGTAAGACACCTCCATTAGGAAAGAAGAACAAGACTTTTCTTTAGCTTTTGAAGACTAATGTTCGTTCAACTAAATCACTCTGTCCATCCTACAAACAAACCCTGCCTTTCCCTGGCTTGTATGCACTCCTGCCTGGCTCTTCTTAAAAAAATTAAAGTAGTTGATCCAGAGGATCATGGAGAAGATAAGATAAATTAATGGCCCTCAAAGAACAAGTGTGTGCTCAGAGCATTCATCTGAGAGAGAGGAGCAAAGTAATGCAGAATTTGTAAAACAGAGATTTCCACCCTGAGTATTTGCGGGTAAGGTCTCCAAGATCACGATGGTGAAATCTATTAGGGATTATTTATATCTTTCTTCTGTTCTGCCCTTTTTGCCGCTCATCTTCATTAACCTTGGATTTCTGCCTAATAGAAGTTCTTTCGTGTCACTCCTTTGATTCAAGTATGAAGGGAAAAGGATAAAGCTCTTAAGTGCTTTTTCGTGAGCAAGTTTAGTGTCTTTTCTAATAACTGATATATCAGGAAAGATCCACAAGTTTATACCCACCCTCATACTTTCTGTCTTAGCTGTGAAACTTCTCCCTTGCTGTCCCCTGGGGTATGCACAGGCTGCTGTCCAGTGTGGGGTGGGAAGGGAAGGGAAGGGAAGGGAAGGGAAGGGAAGGGAAGGGTTANTGAACTTGAACATATGAAGTTCCATCTAAACATGAGAAGGAACTTCTTTAAGGGTGGTGGAGCACTGAAATGATCTGTCCAGAAAGGTGGAAACATCTAAACCCACCTGGATGTGTTCCTGTGTGATGTTCTCTAGATGATCTTGCTTTGGCAGGGGGTTTGGATTTGATCTTTAGAGATCCCTACCAACCTCTACCATTCTATGCAATAACATCAGCACTTTCAGAACTCTACCTAAAACTTCCCTTGAAGGCTGTCAGCTGCCAATGGTCTTTCTGCAAGAGGAGCTAAGAGAAACCTGACTGACTTTTAATCAGATAGCATATGGTGCTGAGAAGAACAAAGAGGCCATCTTGACAGTTACCAAATTAGATGGTTAAGTAGGTTGGAACGGGGCTGCTGCTGATGGCAGACCCTACAGCATCAGCCCATTGGGCACTGCTGCTTGCAAAAGATGTGCTGGAGTTTGGACACTCCTTGAATCAGTGGTGTGAGGGAAAATGGAAGGGGAGCAGATGGCAGATTGGCAGTTTGAAGAGAGATGCAGCCTGGCTTGTCTGACTATTTCTCTGTACCTAGATCAATATTTTATTCCCTTGTTCCCCGTCTGGAAGTGCTCTGGCTTGTTCAGTGTGGCATAAAAAAAGTTGCTGTACAGATTTCAGCTGTCGCCCTGCTAAGTGGTGGCAGCAACGTGGCTTCAGGCAGCAGCAGGCACTGGCTTTGTTAGGCTTCCTGACTTGGGAAAAGAGTTGTCAACAGCTGCAGCCGATTGCAATCTCCTGCCTCAGCACTTTCAGCAAACCTTTGCAATTTCGACAGAAACACCAGTAGCAGGAAAGAAAAACAGTTTGTTTTTTTCATTAGTTTGACATTTTGGAAGGTGACAGAATGTTCCTGCAACTGAGATGACTTTACTGACTGGAAACTCTCAAGGTCTGCCTGGACCTGTTCCTACGTGATCTGCTTTACGGATCTTGCTTTGGCAGCGAGGGTTGGACTGGACGATCTTCAGAGGTCCCTTCCAACCCTTCCCATTCTGTGATCCTGTGACAAGGCAGCCCAGCAATAGCTACTTGGCAGAAGTTTACTTGAGCCCCTCTCTCCCACTCCCTCTCTTCCTCTGTTCCTTTCAACACCAGTCATAGAATTGTAGATCATGGAACTGTTGACATTGGAAGAGACCTTTGAGACCATCAAGTCCAACTGCTCACCTAGAGCTCACAATCCCAGCAGTACTGCTAAGCCACTAGCACTAAACCAAGTCTCTCAGTACCACATCCACACATCTTTGAAATACCTCTGGGGATAGTGACTCCACCACCTCCCTGGACAGCTTGTTCCAATGCCTGAGAACCATTTCTGTGTAGAAATATTTCCTAATATCCAGCCTGAACCTCCTTGGGCATGATTTGAGGCTGCTCTTGTGTTGTCACTTGTTGAATATGAGAAGACACCAACCCCCACCTCACTCAAATCTCCTTCAACAGAGTCTGTGATGGTTTGGGAGTTTCCTGCCCCCCCTCACTTTGAAAAATCACCCAGACTAGACTGAGCCAGCTAGGACTGAAGCTCTATTTGCAGCTTAGCACAATGTACAAGCAGATATATACAAAATATACAGGAATATTTACAGAAATATACAAGTTAAAGGTAATACAGAAGCACAACACCCCTCCCAGAAATCAGAGACCCCAGGAGGGGCTCCCAACTACCCTTCCACCTTCTCCCCACCCCTATACCTTACCCCAAGGTTTGCCTTATGTGCAAGGTGAATTTGGAGGATTGGCCAGGGGGGATTAGAAGGAAAGTGGTTAGTGAGGTTACTCGGCAGAGAGGAGAAGGCAAGATGCTGCTAGACAGCCTGAGAGTGTCTGCAAGCCTGAGTGTCTTATCTTTGTTCTGTATTCTTAGTCTTAAACATCTCAGCAAGCCTATGAGTGAAGTAGACATCACCATTGTTTGCTTTTCACAGCCTATAGTATAATTTTCTCCATTAAAATATTCCAATTAGCCTCAAACCAGCACAGAGTTATAGACAGCAGTCTCCTCTTCTGAAGACTAAGCAGTCGTCATTCCCTCAGCTGTTCCTCATAAGATTTTTGTACAAGGTCCTTTACCAGTTCTTTGCTCTTATCTGGACATGCTCCAGCACCTCAATGTCCTTTTAAGTAAGTGAAATCTTTGATCCAGTGATGCTCTGTGTCAACTTGAATGATGCAGATTAGGTCAGAATGCCCATTTTTGGGGCTCCTATGTGTTTCCTTGCCTCAGTGTCAGACTTGTGGCTTAAACTTTGTATTTCTGTTTCTGGCAGCTTTGCTGCGCTCATCTTCCCAAGACTACAGACCATTTGGAGGGTCAGTGACCTATCTGAGTACCGGGAAAACATTTCTTGAAAGGACCATAGAATCATAGAATTGTTTTGGTTGGAAAAGACCTCTAGGGTCATTGAGTCCAGACTTCAGCCTAATACCACCATGGCCACTAAACTATGTTCTGAACTGCCATGTCCACACATGTCTTGAACACCTCCAGGACCCCCCCCACCTCCCTGGGCAGCCTGTTCCAGTGTCTGGTCACTCTTGCAGGAAAGAAACATTTCCTAATCTCCAACCTAAACCTCCTCCTGCACGATTTCAGGCCATTTCCTCTCCATCTATCACCTGATGCTAGGGAGAAGAGACCAATGCCCACCTCACTCAAACCTCCTTTTAGGGAGTTGTAGATTCTTTGTGTTAGGGTTTGTAGATCCTTTAGGTTCATGAAAGCTTTGGAACCTGCAGTGCTGCTGAAGGCTCTGTAGCCACAGGTAGTGGTGGGAGCTGTTTTGAACTGATAAAATCAAACAATTGTATCGGTTGGAAAAGACCTCTAAAATCATTGACTCCAACCATCCACCATGGCCAGATTCAGATGTTTGTCTCCCATTCCTTTGCCTGGCCCCAACGCACTCAAAGTTAAAAGTGAAATTACCCTGAAAATCTAAAGTCAGTCAGCAGCAGAAGGTAGATCACATTACAAAGCAAAGCTAAGCTATGAAAATAGCAATTTTCTCCGCATATGACAATTTCAGAAGGGAGATGAGCAAAGTGTTTTCAGGCATAACAACAGTGATTAGAATAGCAGCTTGCATACTGGACAGATAAAACTTATTACTATAATAACAGTCAAGAAAAACATATCATCCATGCCAAAAATGGTTTTGCTGGGTTTGCTGTTAAGCTGAAGAATCTTAAATACATTTTTATCTGGCTTGGCCTAAAGGAGAAAGGATGACTACTTTCTTCAACACCAACAATAAAAACACAACCTGGAAAATGTACACTTCGGTGCATCCAGAAGAGTGTGGCAAGCAGGTCAAGAGAGGTTCTCCTTCTCCCCTACTTTGTCTTGGTGAGGACACATCTGGAATCCAGTTATGTGCTCCTGGGTTCAAAAAGGACAGAAGCTTGCTGGAAAGGGTACAGAATAAGGCTACAAGGATGCTGAGGGGACTGGAACATCTCTCTGAGGAGGAAATACTGAGAAAACTGTGTCTTTTTAGGCTGAGAAAGAGAAGACTGAGGGGAATCTCATCAATGCTGATCAATAGTTAGAGGGTGGGTGTCAGGAGGATGAGACCAGGCTTTTTTTTCAGTGGCGCCCAGTAACAGGACAAGGGGTAATGGACACAGACTTGAATATGAGAAGTTCCATCTAAACATGAGGATCAAATCCTTTAATTTAAGGATGCTGGAGCCCTGGAATAGTCTGCCCAGAGAGGTGGTGGATTCTCCATCTCTGGAGACATTCAAAACCTGCCTGGACTTGTTTCTCTGTGACCTTCTCTAGGTAGGCCTGCTTTGGCATGGGGGTTAAACTAGATGATCTCCGGAGGTCCTTTCTAATCCCTACCATTCTCTGATTCTATTGAATAAAACATTTTGTTTGACTTACAGCATTGTTTGTTTTGGGCTTCTAATCTGCTTCATTGTTGTTAATATTTTCTCTTTTCACTTGGAACAAATAGCTCCTTGCAAAACAGCAGAATTTTCTTTTGAGGAAAAGAGAAGGGAAAGAGAGGGGAAAGAGAAGGGAAAGAGCGGGGAAAGAGAAGGAAAGGAGAAGGGAAAGAGAAGGGAAGGGAAGGGAAGGGAAGGAAAGGAAAGGAAAGGAAAGGAAAGGAAAGGAAAGGAAAGGAAAGGAAAGGAAAGGAAAGGAAAGGAAAGGAAAGGAAAGGAAAGGAAAGGAAAGGAAAGGAAAGGAAAGGAAAGGAAAGGAAAGGAAAGGATAAAGGATAAAGGAAAACTTTCAACTCTGACTCTCCCTCTGCATTTCTGGCCCAAACTGTTCTCTAACAGATTCAAATGAATTTTGATCTGAATGAATTTTCAGGTCAAACCCCATTAAACTTTCTCCCAAGCCAGATCAAAATCTTCAGCTCTTGGTAAAAGCGCAATGAGACATCAAAGACCTAAAGCCAACAGCAAAGAAACACTTTTGGATTTCATGATGTATCTTCAAACTGAAGAGCTGATGCATGTCTATGGGTTTTTTTCCCATTTACTCATTGGCTTGATGTGTTTGAGATTAATGTTACTTTTGTTCATTTTGAGGGGGTGGGGGCAGAATTTCTGACTCAGGATTCAAGCCTTTGGAGCATTAGCTGTAAATTAAACCAGATGCTTTGCTGAAGATAACTCAATCAAATCAATATGGAGCCAAAGGAACCCCTCACATGATGAAAACTGGTTTTTGAACTACTGTAAAGCCTGGTGTACTGTTCAGGACATCAATTTCTTTTCCCTGTTCTGTTCTGATACAGAACAAATGGAGGCCACAGAGCTTCTCGTGGAGCCCAACATGGAAAGTTCCCTACCAGACTAGCAATATTGCCAAAGACAGATCAGCAGATGATTTACATGGTGTGCAGGATGAGGTTATGGCATGTTTAGCTGATGTTCATATTGCTATGCTGCAAACTATAGTTAGATTCGCGTGCAGAGATCAGCACCGACACAAACACTGCCAGAAGATCTATGCTCACACACAGGTACCACTTGCTTCAGAGGGGTCTATTCCACTCTTTGAGCACTTGGAATATAATAGTCATACAAGGTTCATTCTTGAGTAAACTAGAGTCATACAATTGTTTCAGTTGGAAAAGACCTCTAAGATCATGACATCCAACCATCAACCTAACACCACCATGGCCTTTGATCCGTGTCCCCAAATGTCATGTCTACACATTTCTTGAACACCTCCAGGGATGGTGACTCCACCACCTGACTGAGCAACCTGTACCAGTTCTTGACCACTCTTTCAGAAAATATTTTTTTCCTAATCTCCAACCTAAATCTCCCCTGGCACAATTTAAGGCAATTTCCTCTCGTCCTATCACCTGATCCTAAGGAGAAGAGATTGTGTAGTCCTGGCAAATTTCCCAGTGTAAGTGAGTCTTTGGGAAGAATCAGAGAGAGGGAGATTGCCTTGTAGATTTCTTCTGTTAAGATGTTTCCATTGATATACTGCATTATAGAAACAGTGACAAAAGGGTGAATGAAGATGGATGTCACACATCATGCAGAAAGCATTCCAAACAGGACACAGGAGAATGAAGAGTACAACTGGAGTTGTTTAGTCTTCAGGAGAGGAGGCTGAGGAGAGACCTTGTTGCTCTCTATAACTCCCTGAAAGGAGGCTGGAGTGAGATGGGGGCCAGTCTCTTCTCCCTAGTATCAAGTGATAGAAAGAGAGGAAATGGCCTGAAATTGTGCCAGGGGAGGTTTAGGTTGAAGATTAGGAAAAAAAATTTCTTTGCTGCAAGAGTGGTCAGACATTGGAACAGGCTGCCCTGAGAGGTGGTAGAGTCACTGTCCTTGGAGGTGTTCAAGACACATGTGGCCATGGCACTTTGGAACATGGTTTAATGGCACTTTGGAATATGGTTTAATGGCCATGGTGGTGTTAGGCTGAAGGTTGGGCTCAATGATTTTGCAGGCCTTTTCCAACTGAAAAAATGGTATGATTCTGTAATTCTGAGTCTTCTTGCTTCCACAGGCGGCATCACAGGCTATCCCTCACAGGAGAAAAACAGGATTTAACCCCAGTGAAAATGTTATGTGGCCCTTGCATCAGCATGACTCATGAAAATAAACTCTCCTGGCTCCCCATCTGCCAAACATTAGCCAGCAGCAACTTGTCCTTGGAATAAACTGAGCACAGGTTTCCATCTGGCTGGTGACCAATTAGTCAGCTTGCAATGGTGACCTTTTTGCCTTGTGATTGCTTTCAAATAAATGCTCCAAAATCTGTATTGTTCTGGATAGGAAACATCTGAAATCACTTTCCAAAGAGCTCTTGGCAACTCCCCACTATGATACTACAGTGCAATTGTAAAACACAATATCTCATCTATTGTTCAATCCAACCATTTGATCTATACTCCTGCTGTCTTGCTGCAAGTCACTCCTCTGGAAATTAAGAGATCACAGAATTGCAGAATGCATCAGATTGAAAGGGACCCTCCAAGGCCAACCTCTCTGCAGTCAGCAGGGACATCTCTGAGTAGATCAGGCTGCCCAGGGCCCCATCAAGTTTAACACTGCATGTCTTCAGAGACTGGGCCTCAATCACATTCCTGGGCAACNGACCCGTGTCCCCAAATGTCATGTCTACACATTTCTTGAACACCTCCAGGGATGGTGACTCCACCACCTGACTGAGCAACCTGTACCAGTTCTTGACCACTCTTTCAGAAAATATTTTTTTNCATTCCCTCATTTGGAAGAACTTCGTCCTAATGCCCCACGTGAATCTATCCTGCTCCAGTTTCAAAGCATTGCTCCTTGTCGTATCTCCACAAGCCCTTCTAAACAGNGATTGTGTAGTCCTGGCAAATTTCCCAGTGTAAGTGAGTCTTTGGGAAGAATCAGAGAGAGGGAGATTGCCTTGTAGATTTCTTCTGTTAAGATGTTTCCATTGATATACTGCATTATAGAAACAGTGACAAAAGGGTGAATGAAGATGGATGTCACACATCATGCAGAAAGCATTCCAAACAGGACACAGGAGAATGAAGAGTACAACTGGAGTTGTTTAGTCTTCAGGAGAGGAGGCTGAGGAGAGACCTTGTTGCTCTCTATAACTCCCTGAAAGGAGGCTGGAGTGAGATGGGGGCCAGTCTCTTCTCCCTAGTATCAAGTGATAGAAAGAGAGGAAATGGCCTGAAATTGTGCCAGGGGAGGTTTAGNTTTCACTCATTCCCTCATTTGGAAGAACTTCGTCCTAATGCCCCATGTGAATCTATCCTGCTCCAGTTTCAAAGCATTGCTCCTTGTCGTATCTCCACAAGCCCTTCTAAACAGTCTCTCAACAGCCTTTCTGTAGGTCCCCTTCAGATATTGAAATGCTGCTCTAAGGTCTCCTTTGAACCTTCTCCAGGCTGAACAACTCATACTCTCTCAGTCCGCCTCTATAGGAGAGCTGCTCCAATCCTCTGATCATCTTTGTGGCCCTCTTATTTCTCTTGTGTGGAGGTCCCATAGCTGGACATGGCACTCCAGATGAGGACTCATCAGAGCAGAGTGTCAGAATCAACTCTCTTGATCTGCTGTCCATGCTTCTTTTGACACTGTCTGGAACACAACTGGTCTTGTTCCAGCACCTCAATTCTTTTCTTGTAGGGAGGAGCCAAAACCCAAACCCAGGATTTGAAGTGTGGCCCTCGCTGGTGTCCAAGGCAGGGCTACACTGAGTGATCAGACAGTGCATCTCTTTGTCTTTTGAATTGAGTTCAGCTTTCTTGCCTTAGTACAACTTGTATTTTGCAGCCTAAGGTGTCAAGTAGTCACCTTTAATCTTGCAAAGCCCTGTGCGTGAAGCTCAGCTTCATGAGGTACAAACAGTCTATGGAGTGCCCTAAACAGTCCTTTAATTTCCCTTGAGGTGCCCTGGCACCTCGAATTATCTAAAGATGCTTCTCTTCTCTGTGCTTATGAGGCAGAGAAATGATTTAGCACTTATTCTGCTGTTTTGTGTCATAGAATTCCTTCAGCAGAACAGTTTCTGTCATCTCTACATCTTCTGTTTGATGCAGCTGTGATGGAGCTGTATGTCCACCTTTATCAATGAAAAACATTCACTGAGGCTGCAGCTACCTGGAATCCTATGTTCAAAGCCTACTGATGGTCTAGCAATTGTTATGTGACTTGTTGGTCACTCAAGCTGATGCTCACTCCTCCTGCTCTCCTTCTGGCAGCTCTTAACTACTTTCTATCTACTCTGCCTTTGACTAAGGTTTTAAAAAGTGTGTATATTTCCACTGAAGTTCAAACCAGGTACCAAAGAGCTCTGTGGGCTTCCATCAGTACTGGAAGGGTTGAGACAGCAGCAGCATCATGAACTGTATCACACCTCAGCAGAGCAAAAACTGTGGTGAGAACTGAGAAGAAAGGACAGGAACTATATAAGAACAAAGTGGGAGAAATGGTGGCAATAGGGAGTACCAGAGTTGTAAAGAGGAAATGTGGTGAGACCTTGTGCTGAAGAAAAACAGAAATTAAAATATTCATGGGAAGTAAATTAGAAGATCTAGAGAACAGCAGCAATTGAGAGCTTAATGAGGGAACAGAATGGGGCGACAGGGATCTACAGGGTAGTCAAGAGTTACTGAACTAATAGCAACCTGCATGAAGACCAAATGCCAGGTCCTGCACTTGGGCCACAACAACTCCAAGAAGTGCATGGCTGGAAAGCTGTCTGGCAGAAAGGGAGCCGAGGATTGTAATAAACAACTTAATATGAGCCAGCAGTGTGC